>JAMKQA010029599.1:0-18131 GCA_024699735.1 Posidonia australis
AGGGTGCCTAACACCTTCCTCGTGCGTAATAGGAATCCTTACCCATCCTCTGGTTAGCAGACATCCAGCCTTCACATCTGCATCCCATGCATTCATCCTTTTGTGGTTTTCCTCGTCTTTCCCTTAAAAGACTAGGTGGCAACTCCTTTTTCTTTTTCTCTTATCCTTGCGCCTTCGCCGTCATCGGCATGGCTATGGTCTCCTCCTCTCCACCCCTTTCCCTCCGGGTCGGGCGGTCGGTCAGACGGACACGGTCACAGTATGCAACTCCACATTGATAAGGCATCTGCTACTCGGTTGGAAGGTCCTTCCTTGTACTCTATGGTATACTTGTATCCTATGACTTGTTGAGCCATTTCTGTTGGGCTAGGGTGTTGATACACTACTCAAGGAGATAGTAGAGACTCTGTTGGTCCATCCGTGTCTTAAATGGCCACTTGAGAAGGTATGACTTCCATTTTTGCATGGCAAGGATCACTGTGAACGTCTCATGTTCGTAAGTAGAAAGTGAGTGATATTTACCTCAGAGGACTTGGCTCATGAAGGCAATGGGGCACTTTTTAGCATAAGAACTCCCCTAACATTGAGGACGAATGCGTCACTCTCGAGTACACACTCTTGAGTGAAGTTTGATAAGGCCAGCATTGACGGACTGGTCATAGCCTTCTTGAGTGCTTGGAACGCAAACTAATTTTCTGCTCCCCATGCGAAGGAGTTCTTTTGAAGATAGTCCGTGAGTGGAGCCATTATGTTGCCCTAATCCTTTACAAACTTCTGGTAGTCGATCGGTCCCAAAAATCCATGTAAGGCCTTGATAGTCTTAGACTCTGGCCAATCTAGAAACATTGTAAGTTGTTGTAGTCGACAACCACCCTGTCCCTTGAAACGACATAGTCCAATTACTCTACTCGCTTAGACGTACTCCTCCCATGTGCTATTGGGTTTGACTCCAACATACCATCGGTGCCATTGTAGAGCTTCTCCTCGGAGATGGAGCGAGGCCAACATGACCTTTTGTTTAGGAGAGGTGTTATGATAGTCGTAGAATTGCTCTACTTGATATATCCACCCACTGTGATCTTCCTTGCTGTCAAAGCTAGGGAAGTCTAACTTGATGTCATGGGTGCATATACCATCGTGCGGGTGTAGACCAACAAGTTAAGGTAGGACGTAGGTCCTCTAGTTTTGTACCAAGTTAAGAGACTTTCTCATATTATGCGGTCATATTGTCGATCTTGTCCATGAATACACTGCTCATGGCCTCCAATCGATTCATGATGTGACCCAACGCCACCTTGATGTTAGTGATTTCCTGAGCCGTATCTATCTCTACGGAGTCGAAAGAGTGGTTGCAGGATGATGGCTCTGATACTACTTTGATACATGTAGATCTGGAAGAGCTCGCTGACGCTCATGGCAGATCTCAACAGGTTTGTCGACGGTAAATTGTGGTAGACAGGAAGGAGATAGAAGAAGAACAAGAGGAAGAAGAAAGGGAGGGAGAATAGGATGAAGAAGGAAGAGAGTGAGAGAGTTGGTGCAATATCGCTGCCATATCTGATGACATCGATTCTATTAATAAGGCTCTCCTTGGAGAATATGCCTTGATTACAACGGTCCATTAGTCTAACTAAGCTACTTTAATAAAAGTAACAAACAGCAACAACAACTAAAGCAAACATTACCAATTGAACAACAACTAAGGCTAAGATGCTGTGGCTGCATGGCAGTAATTCTTAGCTTTATCTTTACATCAACCAGCTGCATGGCATCAATTCCCAGCCTTAACTTTAACGTCCATCGATTGCATGGGCTCTTGGCCTCGTCGTACCACTTGATTATAGGTGGGCGATGATCCCGAGAGATCTGGTGTTAGGCTAGCAGTGATGGTATACATAATATGTTTCCTTTCCCATTGTTTTTTCATTAGGACTTTCTCTTCTACTTGGAGGTAGTGGTTCCTATCCCGCTTGGTTCAAGTCTCTTTGCAATATGTAAGATTCAATATGTTTCCTTTGCCTTCATGAAGGATTTCTTAGCTGGTTAGTGATGTTCTTTGTTGGCTTCATCCATCATCAGTGCTCCACTTTGGCATCCTTCAATCAATTGACGGACATTTCTTACCTAAAAGGCTACAATCACATTTGTCGAGTTGTTTGTTTTGCCAATTTGTGATGGAAGCTTGGTCTATTCTTCTAGTTCTTTGGCGTTGTTTTTTATCTTCTTGCTTATCGGGTGATGGAACATCCATCTTATGATTCAGTATTTTGTCTCCACACTATTAGTTGTGGTAGGATCTTCTATGTACTTTTCTTAAATTTTGATTTCTTTTGTGTTAGAATTTAAATGATATTTGATGATGTTTTATTTTGAATTTTGAATTCTTTTGTTCTTTTCAAAATTAAAGATATTTATTGTGGTCGATGTAATTTGAATTTGTCAATTAGAGAGTCTTTGCATTGTCATTTTAATGAAGTGTTTATTGTAGGTATATAGTAGTTTATTTTATTTAGAAAACAATCTCAAGGTAGAAATGGATGTCTGTTTGAAGGCATGTTCAACACAGAGATTTTTTTTATTTGGTGTTTAATTGATTGATTATATACACCATCATTTAACTTTTTTTCAAGCTCCTTTCTAAAGTTTTTCAATCCTACATTTTATTTGTATGGCATTCTTGTCATGTATTTTGGATTGCTATTAATGAAGCATGAGTTTATATGCTCCTTTAAAAAAAAATACACACATGTGCTTAACAATCAACAAATCGGTAGTGACACCCCCTCACCTACACTTCCCATTAGGCAACGACGTCGTTTCCCCTCTTATAGCCCCAACAGCAACACCACCCCCTACTACGACATCAACGACACCTCCCCCTGTAGCAGCGTCGGCGACACCTCCCTCCCTATAACGACACCAACGGTACCTTCCTGACAACTTTATTGTATTCTTGTTGTTCGCATGCCATAAATGAACTCATGTCAAGCCATGCTTGAGCACACTCTTCGAGGGCTTCAACAGATGTAAAACACATACAAACTAAGTTGTGTTCGACTTGTTCGCTCGATGACCACTCCTTACTTCCATCTGTTCACAATCGTGTGACTAGTTTAACACAATATTCTTCCAATAATACCCTTCTCTCTTTCCAAGATTAGAAAACCCTTAAATTCCTATTCTCAAAAACAATCTTGAACTTCCTCAACGCAAAACTCTTGATCTTTCTCACAAAAAATCCTTGTTTCATTAAGAATGATGGGGTTCAATTTGTGTTGATGGAACTAGATTTTTAGATAGGAGGACAAAAATCATCAAGCACCTAGTTGTGAAATGACTTTTGGACTTGAAGTTGGAAGTAGTCAATTGATTCACTTAAATATAGAGGTAGTAAAGTGAAATTATGTGAAAGTTGGAGATGATAATAAGTAATTTTTTCTTAAAATCCCCTTTCTTTTAAGATTGTTCTTATCAAAATTTAACAGAGTAGAAACACCCCTCGCCAACCAGAAGAGCAATTGCCAGGAAAATGGGTGACGTAAGGTGTTCATAACTCAAGATGCTTTAATTATCTACATTGCAGAGGCCAAACAGAAGTTCATTATGTTGAAAGAACATGGTACCCATGAAATACAAAAGGCGTCCTTTTCTTAAACCATTTTGTCCCATTAGATACTGGTGGTCCATACCGGGCAGTTGCCTTCTCCAAACAGGAGGTGCCTGTCCACAATACATGCAAAACCCAAGCCCAAAAAGCCCACATAGTGATAGTTCTATGCCTGCCAGTCTGCTTACTCCAGAGTTCATGGTATACCTTTTTGTTTTTTTTGAAAGTCAAAAAGATCTATACCTTAAAAATCCATGTCTAATTGGTGCTTAGTGCTTACCCAACGTCCAAACAGGACCAATTAGTGTCGGTGCCACAGGATGCAAGAGAAATCCTTGAACAAATCTAGACCATCCAACCATCCACCTACCACCTACATAAAACAAATGAAGCCATGCAGGTGTCATAATTGGGGTCCAAATGCAGAGGCCAACCTTTTGGAGGTACAAGGAGCAGCAATTGCTAATTTACGCAGTTTGGTTGTCAAAACTCCAGCCAACTGTGATGCAGCCATACAGGTTGTTAGACATGGAACAGACGGCTCGGCGAGGCCTAGGCCGGACCGGATCGGTCTGCTGGTTGGTCCGGGTCGGGCCGGTCGCAATAGGCCATGGCTCGGTACGGTCCATGGTCTGCATCTGGGTCGGTCTGGGTCTAGTCGGGTCCACGGGTCGACTGCATTTTTCTTCATTGTGCGTGTGTCCGGTTCGGACTGGTTCATGGGTCAAACTGGACCTAATTCGTGAGTCGGATCGAGCCTGTCCGTTTGGCTCGGTCCGGCCCGCGACGGATCGGGTTCGGTCTGACCCACGAGTTATTTTTTCGAACCTAGACTGGATCAGACCCAGACTGGACCGAACAGACTTGGATCGACCCGATCCGATTTTCATGTCTATAGGTAATAGATGGGATTCGTTTTTTTTTTTCATTTCTTGCTGCAAACAATAGTGGGGAATATTTCCCCTTGTATTTTTATTTCCTCTTGTATTCTTTTTCCTTGTGATTCGAACTTAAGGGAAGGTGTACGTTACACTCTCTCTAGCCAACTGTGTGCCTTTGCAGTTGATTTAGTAAATGGGATTTGTTGATACCAAGATCCAGATACAGATCCCAACCTGGACTCCCTCTTGTTAACTTCCATTTTCTGGGTTGTGCCAGCTAGACGAGGGTTATTCCTTCAGTTGATATAATTCACAGACAACTGTGATCCACCCAAGTCGTTGATGATATGGAATTTTCTTTTTAAATGTTCTTGACGGGAACCCAAAACACCTTGAATTGGCAGTAAGTCTTTGGCTAACACATCAAGTTATCTCCAAATTTGTCAATGGTCTTAGTGGAAATGTTCCTGTCAACTGATATCCATACCAAGCAGGTATTGCAGTAGTTTCCTTTTCCTTTTTATAGCATCAGCTGAGCACAAGAACTAATCACCAAAAAAAAAAAAAAAACCGAATACATGAAGTTTTTCATTATGAAAATGCTTCAGCTCAAGTATCAGCTGACGAGTCAATTGTTCAGAAGCTTATCCTGAATGCTAGGTTTTGTGAGCCTCAAGTAAACCCTGGAATTGGTAAAAGTACTAATTAGGCATGCAATAGCTGGCACACCTCAAGCTCTTGCGTATCTTCATCACATATCACATCATTGTGACCTCTATCTTGAGGAAACTGCACATGGCGGAAGACTTGCAAGTTGCAATGCCATGCCATCCAGATGAACAAAATGAAACCAATAAAAGAAGGTTCATCAGTCCAGGGCAGTAATGGTTGTTTGTCCTGCGTGGTTGAAGGTTGCGATGCTATAATTTTAGGCAAAATAAACAAAAAAACTGAAAACTCTTTGTTTTGATACGTAAAATAATTGAGGATTTTATTTTAGATGAGATGATATGACATATAATCAAGGAACAAGATCACGTGATTTGTTGAAGATTTTTTGTTAATGTTTATTTCATATTTTGTTTAATTCTTTTTAATTTAAATTAGATATTATGTAAATCTTAAGATTCACCACCTAAAAAGTTCTCAAATTTCTATTCGAAAAGTTTCAAATAGGGGTGCACCTATTATTGACATGTAGATCACTTTGTACCTACTTTAAAATAAAGAACCATTAAAAGGTAGACTCATTATGAAGGGGTACACCAATGTGTGCCTACTTTAAAATCAAAAACCATTAAAAGAAAAACCCATGGTATAGGGGTAGACCTATATGTGCAGAATTTGAAAATTAGAATTGTTGAAATTGTTGTTGGGATGAGTTGTTTTCTACTACTATATATTTTATTTTCAACAAGTCATTAGTTAAGAAGAACTTTTTGACACCATTTACAAAGATTATCTTTCACATCCTGTTACAAACATACAAATCCTTTCTACATCAATTGTTTCTATTATTTTCAAGATCTAGATCTACGATGCAAACTTTGTTTTTGTAATAAGAATTGCTAAGATTGTTTCTTGATTTTGAGAAAACTTCTAGTGAAGGGTTATTCATCAAAAGGTTGAGGTTTTGGCTTTGCCCTGTAAGAAAGTTAGGGTGGTTTTTCCAAAAGATCAAGCAAAAGTTGTTGGAGATTGGAGTAAGCGAATGTGCTGAACTAGTAGTATAACAAATTTTATGTTTGATGTCTGATTTACTTTTTGTTCATTTATTTTTGATTATGCGTTGGTGATAATTAGTTATATACACTTCAAGCATAAGATAGCACATTTGAAGGTGAATTTTATAAAATAATCTCTAAGTATGAATGAAAACGTTCAACTGAAGATATTGTTCGTGGATACTAGATTGCTCGTCCTTGTGTTTTTCATCCAATCATACAATAAAAATAAATGCAATCTGTATCCCGCATACCTAAGAGAGACTGATAAGATGTCACTCTCAATACATTATGGTTGGACCAAGCTTTCGTGCTTTGCCATGGGGTCCACCATTTCTATCTGCATGTTTCAAGGCCAAAGTGGAAGGCTATGATGGAAGATTTTGCATGTGGATCCTTTCTTTCTGAGATGTATCCAACCGCTGTCTACCTGGGGCCACAGATAGTAAGCTAGCATATGGCTTGAGATAGTAGTCTTCGTGCCTTTCACATATATATTATTATTATTATTATTATTATTATTATTATTATTAAACGGTAGTTACATATATATTTTATCGAACGTAGTCACATATTTTAGCGTACCTAGTATTTTCACTGTAGTATTATTTTTCTTTATTTTTATTTTTTAAATACATAGGAGAGCACAGTTACAGTCAGCTGAAAATTTTCGTATTAAAATAATATTATGTCCTAATATACGTAGAGAAGTCGTTGGAACCACTTATTGAAGTGAAAAGATGTTTTTTTAGTTTTCTTGTGGTTTAATGAGTGATTGAGTGCTTCTCAGGCCACTCACGTCTCCTCCCAACAACCTCACAGTTTGGTTGGCTTCTCTTCTCGTAATTCCACAATCTTACATCCTTTTAGCGCAGTGTGTGACCACGTCCAAGCTTTGTCTCGCAATGCTATTGTTATCTCTCACTCCTCTTAGTTAACCAGGGAATCATTAGTTGATCATATCAGATCATGTTAGTCCTGTGCCTCTGAAGTAGAGGTACAAGTTTTCTCTCTAGGAAAATTTCTATTGGTCTTCCCCTCTACAAAAGCTAGAAACGACAATCTAAACATGTATGAAGCATCTCTCTAGATGATCTCTGCCTCATTCATACTTTGGTTCTCTGACTCTAATGCGGTCTTCACTCTGAAGGAAGAAGGGGTGTAGATTAGGCTTGAAGGTATCTCACACCATCTCGGGAACATAGATATATTCCATCATATGATCTCTGGTTTTACTGAGTTGCTGGAAGTAGACCTATCCATGGAGTTTGCAAAATTTCTGGGGTATTCTAGAGTTCAAATTAGGATTCACCCAGGGAAAGACATTCCTAACTGTCGATTCTTTGCCTTTGGAAACTTTGTCTACCCTATCAAATATCGACGTAGTTGGGATATATGTTCTTCCAGTGTTTCCTTTCCTAATCCTACCACTAATTCTTTCCCTGCTTGGCCCACTAAGACCACTCCATCCTTGGGAGGCCCTTCTGAAGTTGCCTCTGAGACCCACCCATCAACTACCATCCATGCCCTAGGTACTATTGCTTCTTACTCTGCCACAAATGCCCTATAGTATAATGATTCACTTTTAAATAAGTCTGTTTCACCCCTTACTTCAGACTCTGCTAGTTCCAATTCTGTAGATAATTCTAGCCATCTTTTGAATGATGCCCTCACTTGGGAGTCATATCATCAGTTTAACAGTTTTTGTGGAAAATTAGGTATTTTGCTAAATATCACAGAAGAAGTTAAGAATTTCCTTGACTCTATTAGAGAAGAATAGGGATTAGCACTCATTAATTTAAATGACAATGCTAGCCTGATTGAGAACTTAGTTTCTCTTTATATATCACTCCAATATCAATGATCATTTCTGCTTGGAATATAAGAGGGTTGGGTGCTAGTGGGAAAAAAAAGCTATTCGTAATTTAGTTAGATCTAATAAATGCAACATTCTTATTATTAGTGAAACCAAATTAGATGCTTTTTCCCTAAGTATTCTCAGATCTCTAGGAGAAGGTCTACTAAATCAATGGTCATTTATTCCATCACTAGGGGTTTCTGGGGGAATCCTTATTGGATGGGATGACAGATTTTTTAAATTGTGTAATACAATAGCTGCTACCTATAGTCTTTCTTTGAAATTTGGTAATCATGCAGATGGCTTTGAATGGTGGTTCACAAGAGTCTATGGACCCTGTGAACCTAGACTGAAAATAGATTTTATTTAGGAATTAAACTCCTTTAGTAAAATGGTAAATTCTAACTAGGTCATTGGGGGAGATTTCAATCTAATCAGATATTCACATGAACACTCTGCTAGAAGTGGCATAACATCTGACATGAAACATTTCAATGCTTTCATAGAAAATAACTATCTAGTGAATTTATCTCCAAATAATTTCAAATATACTTGGTCAAACCTTCAAACTCAACCAACAATGGTTAAACTAAACAGATTTCTTGTATCAGTGGAATGGGCAAACAAATTTCCCAATTCTTATTGTCTGGGAATGACCAGGGTAGTTTCTGATCATATCTCCATCATTCTTAACACCATACCCATAGACTGGGGTCCTATTCCTTTTAAATTCTACAAGTCATGGTTCCACATTAAGGGATTCAAGTCTTTCATAGAATATTATTGGTAAAGATCTTACAGTATTTGTGCTTCTCCCTCACCTGTGACAAAATTTGCATACAGGCTTAAACATTTAAAAAAACAGATAATAAACTGGATTAGACCAATAAAAGAGCAAAGGAATCATCGACTATTATCCATCGAATCCCAAATTACTTACATAGATTCCCTAGCAGAATCTTCTAGGATCCAAGAAAATCTTTTGACTCAAAAGAGGGATCTTATGGCTGAACATTATATATTGCTTCAAGAACAAGAAGCCTATTGGAAGCAAAAATCCAGAGTTCAATGGCTAAAAGAAGGAAATTTAAATACATCCTTCTTTCATAATATGGTCAAAAACTAAAAATTAGGGACAACATGACCTATTCCCCAGTTATAATATCCAAATAATTAGAGAAGCACTTTATAAGGCAATTTAATAAGCCTAGAAGATACGTGCCAACTTTGAACTGGATCATCCTAATCCCGATAAAAATCCAAAACCCAGAGGTTTTAGAAGTGGCTTTTTCCCTAGAAGAAATTCACAAAAATTTGGGACTTTCGCCTGGAGACAAGGCTCTTAGCCTAGATGGATTTTCCCTTTGTTTCTTTCATCAGTTCTGGAATCTTGTAAAATCTGACATCCTTGAGGTTTTTAATCACCTCCATGCTACCTCTAACGTAGATTATCTAGAACCTATTAACCAGACCTTCATTACCTTAATTCCTAAATTGGAGGGAGTACAATGCATAAAAGATTTTAGACCTATCAGTTTAGTAAATAGTCTATATAAAATCATTACGAAGACCCTGACTTCCAGGCTCTCTCCCATGCTTAATAAAATAATTGACAATTCTCAATGTGCCTTTATACCGGGAAGATACATTGGAGACTGTTTCTTGGTTACTCAAGAAACATTACACTATATGAAAGTAGTTGGAATTCCTAGGTACATATTAAAATTGGATTTTAAGAAAGCATTTGACAATGTCAATTGGGATTTCTTGCTGGATTCCCTTTTTGGATTAGGATGTGGTCCCAAATGGATTAATTGAATAAGGATGTGTATCATACATGTTAGATTCTCAATCTTACTTAATGACTCTCCCAAGGGATACTTTAAAGCATCAAATGGGTTAAGACAGGGAGATCTATTATCACCACTCCTTTTCATTGTAGTTACACACACTTTGAACAGGATGCTATCACTTGCTGTGGAGAACAAATTAATTTCTGGTATTCAGTTACCAAATGGTGGATCGCATATAGTAAACATCCAATATACAGATGATACTATTTTATTTCTATCTGCAAATGAGGAGAACATAATAAATATTAAGAGGATATTGTGTTGTTTTCAATCCTGTTCTGGATTGAAAATAAATTTTCATAAATCATCTCTCACTGGTATTGAAGTTCCAAACAACTCCATCACTAGTTCCTCTCATATCCTAGAATGTTCTACCGCTCTCTTACCTATAAAATACTTAGGACTACCTCTACACTTTAGGAGGGCAAATTTTAATGACTGGTCCCTAGTAATTGAAAATATATCAAAAAAACTATCTCTTTGGAACGCAAAACATTTGTCTTTAGGAGGAAGACTAACTCTTGTGAATTCAGTACTGTCAGCTATCTCTACCTATTATCTTTCTGTTCTTCATCTTCCAGCTAAAGTGGAAAAAGCTATTGATAAACTTAGGTGCAGATTTCTTTGAAAATCTTATTCCTCTTCTACCACAGTATGTCATCTGGCTAAGTGGGCATTGTTATGTAGACCAAAAATGCAAAAAGGATGAAGTATTATTAACATTAAATGCTTTAATCTGACATTAAAAACTAAGCTACTGTGATAGTTACTTTCTAGCTCCCACACTTTAAAATGGAAAGAAATTTTAAAAGCTAGGTATTTATCTAGGATTTGGCCTGGGGCTCTGTTAAATATATCAATTAGCAGATCCTCCCCCTTATGGTAGGAACTAAAAGGTTGTTTTAACATACTCAACAGTTTTACCTCTTTTCAAGTCAAAAAAGGGAATAACATTATTTTTTGGGAAAATAAATAGTGGAATGGGGAAAAACTTAAAGATATTTTCCCTAATTGAAAAAGCCTCGATTGAAAAAACAATCGAGATCTTCAGAGCGACTTTGACAAGTTATTTGCTGGTCCCATGTCAAATGACAACATTGCAATTATTCAAAAGCAGGCTGATCTTCTAATAGAAATACTAAGTAATGTATGTTTAAGCCCTGAAGAAGACACCTTGAAGTGGATCCCCTCTAATGAATGTTATATTGTGAAATCCTGCTACAAGATAATCAACGATGGTGGACTTAGATTTCATTTATATGATCAAATATGGAATAGCTAGGTTCCCTTAAAACTCAAACTTTTTTCTTGGCTGATTCTATTCAATAAAATACTGACCAAAGACAACCTTTGTAAAAGGGGCTGGAATGGCTTTGAAGTCTGTATATTTTGCAATGGTTTTAAAGAAACAAACAACCACTTATTCATTCCTTGTTCTTTTTCTAGTACCATTTGGAATGCTTTTATTCAGAGTTCTATATATCTTATAATATTCTCTATTGCTGACCTATTTTCCTTCCCACCTACAATGAAATTTGACTTCCCTTCAAAACACTGCTATACCTTGATACAAATAATTTTGTGGACAATTTGGAAGGAACGGAATAATAGAATTTTCAGGAGAAAGAGTAAAAGTTCTTATATGATTATTAATGATATTTTTCCTATTATTCAATGCTTGATAGATTCTTTGGGTACAAGCTTTGAAAAAGAAGAGGTCCTCTGCTCAATATCGTCTTTTCAACAAAACAAGGTAATTGAGCAAACACCTTCAGCTCCTTAAAATGCCAAGCTTGTGATAGATTCCAATCAGTCCTTTCTATCTCCTGCTGATGAAAATCCTTGTTGTGATTAATGTTTTGTTAATTGATCTCCAGTCTTCTGATTGATACTAGAATTTTTTGTCATAGCTTGTTTATGGCAGTCAATTTTTAGAAGGAATTCATGTTCCGTCGGGCTGTAACACTGAAATAATTTGTATTTGGACTCTATTTTACCTTAATGATGGTTACATAGTCAAGAGTTTTAATTTATAATATCTTACCGTTTACAAAAGAAAGAGTGATTGAGTGCTCAAAGCATATGGCTATATGGCTATCGCGTATGGAAATTGATAACCAAACAAAAAAAGGGGGGGCGGGGGGATAATCACTGTAATGTTCAAGGAACAATGGAATGTGATTGCTTGCATTTTGGTTTTTTTTTTTACTTTTTTATAATAATATCTTGTTCGCTTGCATGATTGCAATGCGGGTAAGTGCATATAACTTTGATCTGCTTTTGTTGTGTGTGTGGGTTTTCAACACTGATTGCCATCAAACAATGTCCGGGTCATCCTCAATTTTTCATCGCAAGCAATCAAGCATGTGATCGACTTCAGGTTCTTCCCTTTACATTGTTTGCAAGAGACAACTACTAAAGACGTCACACGAACCTGTCCCATTGAGTGAAGGTGACTGTCTGTCCCATTGAGTGAGGCTCCTGCTCACTACCGCAGAACAGAAGGGTCATGACCTCCTGCTCACCCACTCCCAGATTTACACAAGTGGCTGTTAGGGACGTACTGGAGGAAGTTGGATTAGGGGGATGAATTAAACAGTTCATGCCATCAACGTGCAATATAATATGATTCTGCTTTGCCATGCATGGTAAAAGAAATGTATTTAAAATACCAATACAGTTATATATAGACATGGAATTCGGGCCGGGTCGGACCGGGCCGGCCGCAACAGGCCATGGGCCCGGCACAGCCCATGGCCCGCATCCGGGCCGGTCCGGGCCCACGGGCCGAGTGCATTTTTCTTCACTGTGCGTGGGCCGGTCAGGACTGGTTCGTGGGCCAAACTGGGCCTAGTCCGCGGGTCGGGCCCGGTCCGGCCCACGAGTGATTTTTTCGGGTCCGGACTGGGCCGAGCGGGCCTGGGCCGGCCCGGCCTGATTTCCATGTCTAGTTATATAGAAGGAATGGGTAGAAGCATCTTCTTTTCCTATTTATAATTGTATTCTTTTGTTTGTTTTATGTGGTAAAGTAGTCACATTCTTCAACTTGGTGAAATCCAACAACACGGGTAAAGCAGATTAACTAAAATAATCTAGCAACAACTCGCCTATTGTCATTATAAAATGGAGCTTAAGAAGACTAGTGAAAGCGTCTACTGTTTCTCCAGGTATGCTATAGATGCTAGGAACATACCATCACAAATCCATCAGGCGAAAATGCTCTGGCGAAAATGTCCTCAAAATTCTGCTCCCTGCGCGGTCGAAACCCTAGCAAAGGTTTTGGGCGCTCCGACTCCTTCCTCCTCCATCAGGCAACTCGCTTCGATTGGGAGGCGTTTAAAGATAGTATCTTCGCAGAGGTCTCCGACGATGCCTCTTCTCCCTCTTCGCAGCCTAGATCTCACCGCTTCCACCGCTCTCGGAAGCACCGCAGATCAAAGAGGCAGGTACGTGCGAGGAAGGAGGTTTCTTCCTCCCCTCGTTTGGAGGTCCCAGAGATCTCCTATGGGGTCCAAACTACGTCTTCCCCCCCGCTCCCTCTGATGAGCTGTCGTTAGGGTGTCTTCCTGCATGGAGCATATCAGGCGGAAGTTTTTTTCTGCATATCTCTGGCGGTTCTTCTCCTAAAACTGCATCTAGTCGATTTCCTAATATCTGCATAAATACTATGTTTATTTCTCGGATTCCTTCATTTTGTTGGTTAAAATTACTCTAGCATTGTGATCTAGATACTTTTTATTTCTTGAATCATGATGCCCTCATTTACAAGTTTTCAAAGCCGTCCTTTAATGGCGAAGATGAGACTGTGCAAAAAAGTCCCAAAAAACTTTTGCAGTCTGAATACAACTGTTTAAGGGAAATAGGAGGTTCATTATTATCTATTTCCGACGACCTAGAATACCCTCCGGCGACATCGCCGGAGCCTAGCAAGCTCTCTTCTCCCTGCAAAAGGTGGGGGCGGGTTTCCCTAGAAACTGACAAGCGGTCGTCTCATTTTAAATACCCACTATCTACGGTATGGAACTACACATCTTACTGTCCGCCTGATTTCTCTGCCATCATGAGTAAAAATTGCAAGAAAACCCTTCCTATTTCCTCTCCTTTTCTCTCTGAATCCATTATTACAGGGGCAAATTTTTCCGCAACCGAAAATGAGAGAGAGAATGCGGGTTGCGTGCTGGGTTATACGGGGAACAGGAAACGATTCACCTGCGCAGCAAATCTCCCTGACGGCTGTCACTGCAGCCGCACTACCATTAACTCGAACGTTCCTTTTTCTTCCCGCGCAGAAAATTTTCCGAACGACGGATTTTCTTCTGACAACTGCATTAACTCCAGCCGCTCTCCCATCCCGTCTCCCCACTCCGAAATCTCTGGCATGCGATCCTCTGGATCGCGATTCGATATACTTTCCTCTCCTGTAAAAATCTCCTCTACTACGCAAGCCTCTGGATCGGGATTCGATATACTTTCCTCTCCTGTAAAACTCTCCTCTACTACGCGAGCCTCTCATTCTTTTTCTATTCTCTCGGAGAGCCTCCGCCCGCTGGCAGTCTCTTCGAACGTAGGCTGGAAAGTGGTCTCCCGTAAAAAATCCACCACTCCCCTGGTAAGCTTCTGCAAAAAGAACGACAGGTGCTTCAACTGTGGTTTGAAAGGCCACATAAAAGCTACCTGTAAGTACAACGGTTCTTGCTTTCGTTGTAGTTCCTGTTCTCACTCGGTTGCAATATGTAAATTCTTTCAGGGAAAGTCCTCCTCCCCGAAAGATATGATCCCTCAAGGTCTCTCCCCTCAAAACCCTTCTGTTCTTCCTCTCACTGATGCCGTATGCAACCAGTACATGCTACTCTCCAGAAGTGCGATAGTTACAGCGCACACCTCTAACCTCACTCTGGAAACTTTAAAGAACCATGTCCGAGCCTTCTGGACTTGCGGTTCTGACATCGAGGTCAAGAACTCCTCCCCGGGTAAATTTCTACTGACTTTCCCTTCTGTTAAAGCCAGAACCGACTCTCTTAAGATGCACGGACATTTGTTACACAACATCTCTGCTTCCTTTATCTCATGGACCCCAAACTCAAATGTCGTTATTATTAACAAAGAGGAGGGGGTATGGATCAGACTGGAGGGTATCCCGCACCATCTCTGGGATATTGATATAGTTCGACATATGCTTGCTGATTTTGCTGAACTCTTGGAAGTGGACTTCTCCATAGATCACGTGAAACACCTGGGCTTTGCCAGACTGAGAATCAAAATCCTACCTGGAAGAGACATCCCCGACTGTAGATATTTTGCCTTTGGAAACTACGTCTATCCTATAAAATATCGATGTAGCTGGGATCTCTATTCCTCTTCGGACAACACTCACGACCCACCCCGAAAATGGTCTGTCAAACCTTCTGATCAGACAAATGTCGTTAGTTTGAAACCTGTTCAAAAACCATTCAAAAGCAACAAAGGTTGGAGAGGAGCAAAAGGAAATAGACTACCAAAAGATGGGAAGCTTGTATGGACCAGGCCCGTCAGTCCTAAACCTATCTCCAACTCTCCTGGGATTCTTCCTACTCCCTCCACGACTTTCAAACATAACACCCCATCTCCTGTGATCAACACCTCTCCTAACCAAACCCCCAAGGAAGATGACACAACTAGATACATAGAAACGGAGGTCAGAACAAGGAATTTATCATTATCCAAGTTCAAAAAGGTGTTGGCTGTATACGACTGCCTTGAGAGTGATGACCTTGGAGGTCTTTCTGAAGCTCCAAATCCGCAACCACCTACCACCATCCATGCTCCAGGTAATCATGCTCTCAACACACCCTCAATCTCTATTCAAGATGATTATACTACTGATAAAAATACTGATGCATCGTCTTCCTCTTCCTTCACTAATGCACCTCCTGACATGAATGATAATTCTTATGATTTTTTAAACCAAGTACTATCCTGGGATTCCTATGATCATTTCAGTGTTTTTTGTAATAAAATAGGCATTGCTATTTCTTCTCATAATGAAATAAAATCCTTCTATGATTCTGTTAGGACAGATCAAGGACTACTACCCTTAGATTTAAATGATAACGCACACATTCTGGAGAACCTTGGTTCTCTGCATATTTCCTCTGTTTAATTTTATGATAATTGCAGCTTGGAATATCAGGGGTTTGGGTAGTAGTGGAAAAAAGAGAGCCTTAAAGAATTTTGTCCAAAAAAATAAATGCAGTGTTATTATTATAAGTGAAACAAAGCTAGAAAACTTCTCCCCTTATACTTTAAAAAATATTGGAGGTGGCCTTTTGAACCAATGGTCTTTTCTACCCTCAATGGGAGCCTCTAGGGGAATTTTAGTCAGATGGGATGATAATTTGTTAACACTTTCTAATACTATAAAAGCAAATTACAGTATCACCTTATGCTTTACAAATACCATGGACAACTTTGAATGGTGGCTCACTGGAGTTTATGGTCCTTGTGAACACACCAAAAGAGACTTTTTATTGAGGAACTAAAAGGCTTAAGTGATAAGGTAAACCAAAATTGGGTATTAGGAGGTGACTTCAACATGATCCGATCTCAGGAGGAACACTCCTCCAGAGGTGGCATTGCATCTCATATGAGGGATTTCAATGACTTCATTAACTGTAAAGCATTATTAGACTTCCCACCAAGTAATTGCAAATTTACTTGGTCAAACCTTCATCTTCAGCCTACAATGGTTAGGCTTGACAGATTCTTGGTGTCCACTGGTTGGATGGACAAGTTCCCAGACTCTTTCTGTTTGGGAAAAACTAGGGTAATATCTGATCATATCCCCATTATACTGAACACTGCTCCTTATAAGTGGGGTCCCCCACCTTTCAAATTTTACAAGTCCTGGTTGCAAATAGAAGGTTTCTCTTCCTTCATTGAAACCTGTTGGAACAATTCCATATTCTACTGTGACTCTTCTTCTCCTGTGGCTAGGTTTGCGTACAGACTCAAATTTCTAAAAAAACAAATTATTAGATGGATGGGACCAGTAAGGGAAATAAGGAAAAAAAGATTAGAGGTTGTGGAATCCCAAATAAACCTCTTAGACTCACTGCTTACCTCCAACAATAATCAGGTCATCTTTCAAAATAAATTGAAAACGCTAAAAGAGGAACATTTTATCTTATTACAAGAACAAAAGGTATATTGGAAACAAAAGTCTAGGATCCAATGACTTAAGGAAGGTGACCTAAATACAAAGTTCTTTCATAACACTGTAAAATTGAGGAGGAGGATAAACACTATTCACTCTTTGAGTATCAATGGTATCACTGAACAATCTCCGATTCTCATCTCAAAAGAAATAGAAAACCATTTCATGAGGCAATTCAACAAGCCATATTGCCCAATTCCCAACCTTGATTGGGACATCTTATTGCCCAACAAAATTGCAAATCCAGAACTTTTGGAAATTGCCTTCACCTTGGAAAAGATACACAGCAATGTTGGCAACCTTCCTGAGGAAAAAGTCCCAGGTCCAGATGGGTTCTCATTACACTTTTTTCAGAAATTCTAGGAAATGTTGAAAGAAGATATTCTAGACATCTTCCAGAAACTTCATAGCAATTATGATTCAAACTTCTTAGCCAATATACATCAGACCTTCATTGCTCTAATTCCAAAGAAGGAAGGTATTAAAGAGGTCAGGGACTTCAGACCTATAAGCTTAGTCAATAGTTTGTATAAAATAATAGCCAAAACATTAACTGCAAGGCTCTCTCCTGCCCTTAATAAAGTAATAGACAATTCTCAATGTGCTTTCCTTTCTGGAAGATACATTGGTGATTGCTTCCTCGTGGCTCAAGAGACCATTCATTATATGAATTCCAACGGTATACCTGGCCTTATTCTTAAGTTGGACTTTGAAAAAGCTTTTGACAATGTCAATTGGGGCTTCCTGTTAGAAGCCTTGAAAGGCTTAGGTTGTGAGCAAAGATGGATCTCTTGGATAAAAATGTGTATTTCTCATGCCAGCTTTTCAGTGTTAGTCAATGGTTCTTCTAAAGGATTCTTCAATTCTACAAATAGACTAAGACAAGGTGACCCCCTATCCCCACTTCTCTTCATTGTGGTCACACATGTTTTAAATAGAATGCTAGCCTTAGCAATGGAAAACAATCTAATCTCTGGTATTCAGCTACCAAACAGTGGTCCAAAGGTCATGAATAT
>JAMKQA010029600.1:0-17500 GCA_024699735.1 Posidonia australis
GCCTTCCTATCTGCATCTCATGCATGCATTCATCCTTTTGTGGTTTTCCTCGTCTTTCCATTAAAAGACCAGGTGGCGACTCCTTTTCTCTTTCTTCTCGTCCTTGCGCCTTCGCCATCCAATGGCATGGCTGTGATCCCTTTCCCGCCTCCCTCCGGGTCCGGCATGGTCACAATTAGCTTTGACTTTCTTAAGTTAGGAAGTTATGTCAGCTGTAGGTTGGCTACTGGTGGTGGGAACAGGTGGTGCTATTCTTGGCATGGAAGGTTGTAGGGAGTGTGCCTGCAATTGGACAGGAACTTGTGCTACGGGTGCTGGGGGTCTACATGATTGGGCTTGCAACTGGATGGGGCTCGGTATTGGAGAATTAGGCCTAGGTACTGGGGGCTTGTATACTCTACCTGATTGTATCACTTCTACACACATTTCTGCGACATAGTTGTACGGAACACGATGCATGTAGTGGGTAAGAGTAATGACAACCAGGGGGTGGGCAACTAATTGTACAGGCGTGGCCAGAGGATACTGATAAGTCTGAGGATATTGGTAGGTCTGCGGGGTCGGAGGTTGAATCGGCCCAGACTGGGGTCAAGCTTGCAAAAAATTGGTGCTAGTGCCTGGGAGTATACGATAGACGACGCCACAATGTACTCCGACTCGACATTTCGGCGGATCATATTAACAGACTCCTCGGAATCACCGAGGAAAGAACGATATAGCTGATGGGGAAAAGGAGACGATACATCATGAATCAAATTAGTTGGAAGAATGGGAGATGAGATTGACTCAGAAGAAAAAATAGAATTGACTCCTGAGGAACCTGAAGCTCCCGAAGCTAAATGTTGTGGCAAAGGCTGACTAACTATACTAGGGTGTGCTGGTGGAGCTTGTACGGTTGCTGATGCGGGCGCCAAGCCTACCGCCTGTGTGCTAATCACAATAACCTTTTGGTCAATCAAATCCTGGATAGCGTCCTTAAGTATAAGGCAATTGTCCGTCGAGTGGCCTACAACTCGATGGAAATTGCAGAACGCATTCGTATTGTACCAGGCAGGAAGCGGATTAAGCAGTGGCCGTATCTCAGGCAGCCTCAAGAGGGATGCGACTTTTGGAAACACCATGCTCAAGGGCTCCACTAATGGGGTATAGTGGCACCTATCACGGCGTTGTCGCTTCGGTAGTGGATATGCCAATGGTGGGCGCATCCTGGCCAGTGGGGCAAGGTACACTAGTGTGGCAATGAGGGTAATGTGCGATGCATGAGGTGCTCTAGGTGTAGGAGTGGGTGCATAAACTACTTAGCGCTGAGGGGGCGGACGGACATTCACCGGTGTAGTAGGGGATCTAATATAGGAGACTGTATTCATAGAGGGATCCCACCTCTTGGGAGGATTGGCATTGTGGTTGTTGTTGCTGTTGCTGCTGCTAGCACTACCATGTGAGAAAGTGGCCTGTTTGGCGAATGCTACGAGCGCTAGAAAACTACCGTCGCATAGTGAACTCTCAACACGGGCGCTCACCCGAAGCAATGCAAGAAAAGGTGGTGACTGGCTGAATGCTGAGCAGAGCCCCGACTACTGGCTGTGCTCCTCGGATCACAATCTCAATAGTCTCCTCGTCGGAGGGTCTATCTTTGACCTGCGAAGCCAAGGACCACCAAGGTCCAACATACTCCCCAAATGTTTCTTGGGGCCTCTACTTGACTACGACCAAGTCCTCGCACTTTGGGACTAGGTCGAGGTTAAAAGAATACTGTTCGAGGAATGCCTGTGTGAGGTTGTCCCAAGTCTTGATGGTGGCCATGTCGAGGGAAGTGAACCACTTCAATGCGGGCCCCATAAGATTCTTCTGGAATAGGCGGATTAACAACCTTTCGTCAGCTTGGAGCTGGGCGAGGTCTTCGCAATAGGCTTTAAAATGGAAAATTGGACAGCCCCTACCATTATATTTTTCGAACTCCGGGATTTGAAAGTTCAATGGGAGAGTAGCCTCTGGAAAATAATAGAGGTCCCGAAATTGGTAGGACCGACGATCCCCACCTTGCACTTGTCGGAGTATGCACTCCAAATCACTCACCCTCGCAAGGAGAGCATCTGGAGCTACTACAGTCGTTGATTGTGCAGCCGTAGTAGTTGCCGCGTACACTGTATGGGTGGCCCCTAAGGGCTCCTCTGGATCCACCATTCCGTCGTTTCGTGCTACGACGTGATGGCCAATGTACCCGTGCATGGGTGCTGTGTGCTGTGGTACAAAAGAAGATGCTTGTGTCTGATACATGGGTGAGAATAAGGTAGGAAGTGGTGCTACAGTAGGTGCAGAATGCGAGAACAAGAGCTATTGGACCGGAATGGCCCCTGGTACTACGCTTACGATGGGTTGTGCTCCCGCCAGCCTAGAAGGCTGGCCACCAAATAACTGTGGTGGGTGCTGTGGCGGTGTTGCAAAAGGCAATGTCGACACCCCTATCACTGGAGAGATGAGGGATGGCAACGGCTGTGGGGGTGGTGTAGTGGGTGCAATCTATGGTCCTATGGCCGATTGCAAAGGCAACTCGGGAGTCGGGAAGGACAAATCTCAGAAGGGCTAAAGCGCCAATGCCAATCCCTGCAACTGTTGGGCGAGGGCCGACATTTGTTGCAGTTGTACGGTCATTGGATCATCACCAATGGCACCAAAGGATGGAGGCAAAACAAGGACAGAGGAGTCTAGAAGCTGAGAACCCAGTTGTCCAAACTAGGGAGAAGCTACTACAAAAACAGTCGCAGTCGAAGGGAGGCTGGAAAACACATAACCTGAGGAGGAGCAGCAAAAGAAACCTAGGGGAGGGTCATGGGAAGAGACTCAACTACTGAGGCCCCAAAAGCAGCAAAAGACCAAACTGGTGGCCCCGAAGGCGGGGTAGCCATTGGGACGTGGTACGAGGAAGGCAGAGGTCCTCGGGATGCCAAGGCAAAAGTGGAGGCAGCAGTGATAAAAGGGACAAAGACGAAGGAAGGGTACACTAAAACAGGGACCTCCTCCAGGACAACAAAGGAAAGGGGCTTGTTGGTTTGGTGGGCCATAGCGGATCGCGAGCAGGTACGGATTGGACTACGGCTGAGAACAAGAGGATGAATCCTAGGACGAGCTATCGTCAAAGGTGACAAATAACTCAGGAAATGTGATTGAAAATTGTGTCGCACCGAGTGTCAGCGAAAGGAAAAGCCTCAAGCTCCAGCTAAGGAACTCGCACACTAACAGGTTCTATGGTACAAAAACAATGAAACGAGTTAGAAAAGATGCAGTGCTTATGATGGTATGAGATGCAAATGCATAAATGCTTCTAGCATGCACTCTCTCACAATCTAGGGGCGTCCTACCAAGCCATCTACTCTAGGTTCACACAGGGGTAAATGGGTCTCCAACTCAATGTTAGAAAGTAAAGGTTCCTGTTCTAAATCCTAGCCAAAGCTTAGGCAGTGAATGGGTGGTGCATTCGGGGCCTCGTTCTCTGCCAAAGCAGTAGGTTGTACCCTCTACTAACATCGACACGACCTTGGACAAGAGGGGACATACCGATATCTCATCCCACGCCAAAGCCATAGAATGAGAAAACCAGGAAATGTCCTTCGCAAACTATATAGGTGGACTCAAGAAATGAGAAGATGCATGCCCTATATGATGAATGCAAAATATGCTTTAAGTCTTTTACTTGCAAATTTATTTAACCATGGGGGAAAGTTTGTAATTTGTCACTAGTTTGTGTCCTATTATTTATTTGTTTTTATTTTTATGTTTTTATTAACCATCAAGGGGAGGAAAGCATGTCTCTAATCTCCTAAACATGGCATATACAAGAAGGGAAGAAAACATGCAAAGCAACCATCTATTAACAAACAAAAGCATGTGCATGTTATGTGCAAAAAGGGGTGGCATAGCAAATGTGTAAAAAGAAAACACCCATTACACAAAAGGCATGCATGTAAGAAAGGTACAACTTATATTACAAAGAGACAACAAGCAAAGCATGGGAAGCAAGGAAACAAGGAGAAAAGCCAAAGTAAATGAAAGCCAGTATCTGGTTATCCCCAGCAGAGTCGCTAGTTCCTGTAACCATGCCAGAGACAACCTTGGGCTTGGCATGAAAGGCCAAATGCGCGAGGGTCGACAAAGTCACGGCAAAACAATGAAAAGATTGATAAAAATGTAGGAGTCGCCACCTAGTCTATTTAAAAAATGGGAGACGAGGAAAACCATTTTAAAACATTAAAATCATGCAATAAAACCAATGGAAAGGGTCAACATGAACCAAAAATGGGCAACGATCCCTGTTGCGCACGAGGAAGGTATTAGGCACCCTCGTGCTCCCGAAAATCAGTCTTTCATGGGTTTATGTTTACTTATATGGAATGCTGCCTTTTCAGCCTGCTTCTGTACGCCCAAGGGTGATATGCCATGCAATGCTACATGCGAATGGTGTCTTATGCTAAACATGGGTAGAGGGACTATAGGGTGTGTCCTAGTGCTTAGGAAGGTCACCCGAGTGGCGGATTAAACACCGGTGCAAAGATATTACACAGATATAACCACGAATTCAACAATATCGGGTGGCTAACGTCCTTGCTTTACTATATGCAAAACCTATGCTACTATGCACAAAATTGGATGAAAACAGACTGGAGTCATCCTGATGTATCCAGGAAGACACCCAAAGAAAACCAAATGCAAAGCAAACAAGAAATCTTGCTAAATACCATGCGAAAAAGCTACTGTGTGTAGTGAAAACAGGCAGGTGCGCTTGTGTGGTGCGCCACTTATGTGCGCCTATTCCGTGTGCCATCTATGTGCGCCTATGAAAACGCAGATCAGAAAATGAGCTAGACTAATGCACCAGGCGATATAAAATCTTGCAACATGCATAAAATTATCAGAAAACGTATCATGGACATCCAAAACACCTGACCACATGCGAATGAGTTTCCCCCTCCTCCCCAAGGTCATAAAAGAAAGAGGAAATCCAAGAAAACATGATGTTGGTCTTGTGCTCAAGGGAAATATGCCTCACACAAGACCACACAACTCCTATACTAAATAAAGCCAATGGGTTTCAACCATGCTACCCGATTCTGGATCATGGACTGTTGCATATGAACTCTCCAAACAAGAGTCCATGGGGCAACCAATTCACCAGACCCTAGTGGCAAGCTGACTACACTAGATGCAAAACTAAATCAAATAGTGCTATTATATGTTGAAATGATGCATAAATGATCATGATATATCAGAGAACAAATATCAAAAAAATCAAAGTCCAGGACAATCGGAATAACATTGCAGATCAAGATGCAAAGTTGGCTGCTTGCACGCTGTGACCAGGCTGGTGCGCTAGGATGGTGTGCTAGCCTGGTGCGCCAGGTTGATGTGCCCCAGATACTCTGTTTCAAACTATAGTTTGATTTTAGAGTCTGAACAGATCTATGCAACCAACCAGGCTACTGACTACCCAGATCATTAAGATAGATGCCAAAGAACTTAATCATGTTAAACAAATGAGCATAAAAACCCTCTTATCATTCTCTCCTCAAGCCATGCATATTCATAGATCACAAAGACTACAGTTACTGTTGATGGGTTTTATGATTCATACAGTGATTTAATTGAATCAGGGATCATGCGAGAAATATAAAACATGTAAAAAGGATGCATTACAGTTCATGTTCCATAGCATGATTACATAAGACTATGATTCATTGTTAACACACCATGCAAAATTTATCATGATAAAGAATCAATGGACATATAAGGGAGCATCACGAATATCCAAAATCATAGGAAAGCACGAGAGAACATCTATGTATATGGTATATCAATTTAATTGTAGGGTTTTATCTAGAACGTTAAGCATTCTCTAAGTGGAGAAATGGGTAAAGAACCTTACATCCTTGGGTATCTCCTCCTTAAATGGCTCAAGGTATATCTTCCTTGTTGCCTTGGACTCAGTTGGGATTGCTTAGGGATGCGAGATTGTGCTCTAAAAGTTGGGATGCAGGTTGCTAGGAGGGGGTGGCTTGCTAAGAACTTGCTAAGAGAGTTGAAAATTGCTTCAAGGAGGCCTTTTAAAGAGAATCCAAAGGGTAACTCCTTGGGATGCTAAAGGCCTCGAAACCCAACAGCCTCATGCAGATTAGTGAAGAATATTCGCGAGTAAGGGTTACAAGCACAGAATATAGAAAGCCAACAACCAGTAGCCTGAGAAGTGGTAGTGCACCAACATGGTGCGCTAGAGGAGTGCGCCAGCTTGGTGTGCCACTTTGGTGCTCCCACCTAGCTACCGAACCATAGGCTTAGGGTCGATTTGTGCGATGATCACGGGCTAATTGAAATGTCAAATAGGGTTCAAAAGTGGTTTAAGCTTGCCGCATCCAAAGCAACATCTTCAGGAGGATTCACCTAGGAGCTGCCTCAAAATCGAGGTATCTACAAATGCATGGTGAATGGATTTGTGAATGGATTGATGGGTTTTGAAGTAGACTCAAGGGTCTACACCCCATGTTTTATTCAAGAATTATGTGATGTGTTTGATTAGTCCGCCCCTCACTCCCAAGGAGAAGAGTTGAGCGGCTGAAGTTGGGTCGTTTTCTACAATCACAAAAAACGGCATACTGAATTGGATTCAGTATGCCAAGTTACTACCCAAATGTGCTCTGAGCCACTGATTCAGATGACCGAAAGGTTTTGGTTGACTGAGTCAAGGGATTTCGGACGACCGACGAAAGGATCGGTCACTCGTTTTTGACTCAGAACGGGGGAAATCTAACAGGAATTTAGACAACCGTGTAATTTCGGTCGGCTGAATTCAGATAGTTTCGGACGACCGACTATCGAGTCAAGAGATTTCGGTTGACTAATTATGGTTCGGTCTACCAAACCAAACCCTTGACCCAAATGAATAAATGTATTTGAAAAGTGAAAATAGGTGGTTTAGATGGATAATGGCAAGTGTTGATGAGGTATTCCCTATGTAAATGACATGGAGGAATATAGAATTCAATAAATGAAATTGAATATGGTTTTGGGCTTGCGGTCCCAAAAATGAAAGAAATTGATAAGTGTTTGGTTTAATGTGTTTTTTGGGCATGAGACCCAATAATGAATATGAATGCATGATTTTACATGATGTTGAGTCTGGGACCCAAATGAAGGGTCATGTTTACATGGAAATGATCCCCTGCAAAGAAAAGAGAATGTGTAATGGTTTTAAAAGAAAATCCAAGAGTTTTGAAAAAAAAAATGATAATGTGTTCTGGAGCCACGAGGGATTGGTGTTGACAATGTAGTAGGAGTACGAGACTCAAATAGAGCCAATTATCAGATACGACTATGGTTGCTAGTGTAGAACACGAAGGGTTGGTGTTGGTAAATTGGTATGGATCCAATTGTCAGATACGACCATGGTTATTGAGTTTGAGACAGTGTAGGCTAAGCTTGGGTATAAGAACTTGAGTGTTCGGGTCACCGATAGGACGCCAGGAAAAGGCGTATTCCCATGCATATGAAATAAAATTGAGGCCTGTTGGTCGAGACGATATCCTCCCGCATAGGGAACTTCATCATGGCAGTACAGGAAGATAAGGAAAATGGTATCCTCACCTACTGCTTATGTGTCTGGTTATCTCTTATTAAGGTAGCACCAATAAGAAAAGTGGAAATAAGATGTGTGGTTTTAGCTAAAATTAGACTTGTGTCTTGTCCTCAGATTCTAGCAAAGAATAAGCATCATGTTTTAACCAATTATCAGCTAATGTATGTGATTTTACTTTGAGCCCTACGAGGCCCTGTATTTTAGGCTAGATTTGGTCGAGAATGTAAATTTCTCGGATTGCATCAAATGTTTAAAAATGCATAAATTGAGGAAAGATGTGTTTTGAAAGAGCATGATTTAGATAGATATTACAAATGTTTTAAAAGAAAAAGGAAATGATGTTTTAAAATGAATTTCAAAAACCACGTTTTGTAATAATCTAGATTCGTGTTTTCCACTATTTTCTATGTTTTTCAGTGTGAAATATGTACTGGGTGACTTAGATGTCACTCACACATGCTTTGTTTGGTTTTCAGGTTCAGATGGAGGTGCAATCTAGTTCCAGTACCCGAGTAGGAACCACTAGCCACACATTGTTCCTGAAGGTCAACCTTAGTTAGTTACAATTATTAGATTTGTGTTGTAATCTTACAATTACTTGTGATACTATGATCTAGGTAGCGTACTTGGGTTCAGAGCGTTACAGGCCGTCACCTCCACCTCCGTTTGGAGAACGCTCTGTAACGACCCCCATCGCTACCAACAGAAACACATTAGCCTAAATAATTTCAACATAATTTGAAAACTAAATTACAAGAAATTAAAGGCTAATTTAAAGCATCTAAACTACCAGGAACCTGTGTACGACTACAAAACTCCAACTATGTACACTAGACTCACCAAAAGCTGCTTGCCTGCACTTACAACCTAAAATTACACGAAAACAAGTGTAAGTAATCAAAAAGTCACTTAGCACACACTCCACGAAAAACCAATAAAAAAAATCAAGTTTTTCCCATTAAAATCTTTTTCAAAATCATTTTCACCAAATTCACCAAGCCTTGTAAATCAGGCTCAACCGACTAAAGCCACAAATCACATTTCAAAGCATTTATCTCTTTTTTTTGAAATCACAAGCACACGGGTGTAGACACCCCAAATTCTACAGGTAAGTTTGGATGGATCTAGTAGAGAGAGGATGTGAGTTATGAAGTTGCTAGGTCCATTTACTTTCTCCAAGAACACCTCAGGAATGTCACCAATCTCCTGAAGCCTCTTGAAATTCATAAATATTATTCATCTTACCCTTTGGTTTCCAATTGGTCCTTCAAAGGGTGGTCAATGGGCTCAAGGGCTACTTGATTGGCTTTTGTTGGGTTTAACGGTATTTCCAATTAGTTATATGTGGCGTGATATCCAAGCGTGTGCTGCTAGCGGAAGTAAAGAGCGGAAATAGCTGGTGAAATGTCCTGTTTCAAGTGCAAAGAGCACTAGTGTCACAATTGTCTGATAATTTACCTTGTCTTCTTCACTAACGACTAAGATTTGTGCAGAACTTGATCTTCAGATGTCCAAGACTGAATTGCCCTTAATCCAACATCAAATTCACCAATTCAAGCCCCTGAAAGTCATCACCGCCGCTCGTCTCCTGTCGTTATGCATCTATGGCCTCAAGTCGTCCCGGTAACCTATTTAAATCCCTTGGCGTCACTCTGGAGAGATCATCGCCACCATTACCATTAGCTTCCATAGTTCCAACACAAGAGCTCCACTCCCCAACTCCCCGACATTCTAGCTCTAGTTCCGGCGATCATCCAACAGCGTCTGAAGGTTTAGCGGTGTTGGCGGTGCAGTAAATCACCTCCAAGTAAGTTCTTGCCTTTGATATCTCATTAATTGCATCCTCGAGCTCGCCCCAAGTCACGTCGTCATCCCCTCCTCCTTCCTCTACGGCGATCACCTAGATCGTCGGAGGATGGATTCCTCGTTGCCTGCGGTGCTCACAAGCTCCAAACAAGGCCATTGAGCTTCAGTTTCAGTGTGCGTACGTCGTAAGACTTCCTTCCTCCTCCATCTTCAATGAGAAGCTCCCGTCTGCAAGTGACGTTAAAGCTTGACCGGAACAACCCACAGTGCGCTAAAGGAGGCTTTTGTGTGTAGCTTTCTTCTTTCTCATTGAGACTTCTGCTTTCCTCTACTTTTCCTTCATCTCCTGAGCCTTGTCAAGTCCCTATGAGGCTCGCCAGTTGACTTCCATAACAAGCCGTCGCTCGCGTCGGTAGGATAAGTGGGAGGAGGTATCATCTGGGGATCCAAACACCTGGAGTGATCTCTCTCAGGCCGTTCTTGCTTCCTAAGGTCTTGGATTCCCCTCTCCAATCTTACCAAGGCTCCACCGATCTCGTCGTTCTCCGTCAAAGCTGGTGGACCGACTCTCCGACGAATAAGTGGGGTAAAGGAATCAGGGACCCATTCCATCGACTGAAGGTGTGGTCATGTTCCTTTTGCATCCCTCTTGCTTCTCTAATCAAGTGTTGTCGCACTCTTTCCAATTTGATCGAGATTCAATCAAAGTTCAACAACTAAATTGGTGGCAGGTCATGCAATTCCTGATAACGGTGGAAGCTGACGAGCTGTCTTGGCGGATGGAACTAGCAATTACAGGCGACGATTTCAGTTAACGGAATTAGTTAGCGAAAATCATCAACGTAGGGCCCAAGTATCTAGGCAGTTATAACCAATTCTTTGCCTCTTGGTTAGACCATGCTTTCCCTTCTTGATCTCCGTTAGGATTCATTAGCTATCTTTACCTCATCCTAAGGCATACACTAAATTGGCATGATTTCCCAAAAATGCCCTTCCCTCGTGAATTTACTTGTTTTTCGCTTTTCATAAGTTTTTTTTATGATTTTGATTTGGGTTAGGATTTTATCGCCCAAAGGTGTATATTAACAGGCATGACAATACGGATATAGACCCAAATACGGATTATTTTTTCGTTTTGACTTTCTCGAGCTTTTTTAGTTTCCACTGTTTGTGTGATGTTCTTCGAACATTTCTGATTTTTACATGATTTTCCCATCGCCTCAGGGCGTATATTAATTAATATTCTCAATGCCTACATTGTCTCTTGGATTATTTTCTTTATCATTTCCCTTTTATTTACTGTCCTGTGGAGATTTATGTCAAGATTTTCCTTCATCCTAA
This sequence comes from Posidonia australis, assembly GCA_024699735.1. Classification (NCBI taxonomy): domain Eukaryota; kingdom Viridiplantae; phylum Streptophyta; class Magnoliopsida; order Alismatales; family Posidoniaceae; genus Posidonia; species Posidonia australis. The sequence continues at coordinate 10,769 of JAMKQA010029600.1, forward strand.
GCATGTGCATTTGAAGTAGACTAGCATATACACACTAGTTCAGGAATAAGTGATTAACCTTGAAAGATCGATTTCTCGGACGAATGGAGGTGCCTAACATCTTCTCCATGCGTAACAAGATTCCTTACCCTTTCGCTAGCCTACAGTGATTTGCACGCTACATCCATTAGGCACGGAGCACATATGTGTTTCTTTGCATTGGTTCCTCCAAGTTTTCTTTATGTTTGGTTTTCATCATTTTTCCAATAAAATATTAGGTGGAGACTCTTTTTCCTTATCTTGTTTTTTATCCTTCTTTGGTGTTTCTGAGTTGTGTCTTCTTCTTCGGATTCATCATCTTCGTAGTGACTATATCGGGATTCTTTGTGTGTTTCTTCGCACGAGGAGTCATGTAAGGTTCCATCTGCATGATCACAACAAGAAAAATCATCTGTATAGCAAATCTAGGCCCAATGGCCAAAACCATTAAAGCACGGATCATATTAGCGAAAATCACAAACATAGGCTACACTAGTCAAAACCACAATCATAATAGACTTGATGCCAAGCGCCAGGCAACTAACTCTAACCACAAGCAACCACCGTAGTGCATTGCATTGCCACAGACCGACCACCCTGTGCTGGAGTGAATTTGTCCTGTAGTCTTCCTACCTAGAGAACCCTTACAATGCCAACCCCTCCTAGGAAGGTTGCCTTGTCACTTAAGACACTACCAACCACGGGACACGTGCGTTACCAATCCTGGCCACCTCGGCATCTACCACACAGTACCTGGTCTATGGGAACATCACACCTCGCTACTGATAGTACCTCGAGTCTCAGTGTCTGGAAACAACTAGAATATCATACCTCTGGATCCAGTTGACACCTCAAACCCATGGTGTCACGTCTGAAATTTTCCACAATAATTTAAACAAATTAAATTACGGAAAAACTATAGCTAAACAGAAAATATCTAACTACTAGGAACCTGTGTGTGTGGCTAACAAACTCCAAACTAGATGCACTACGCTAAACCAATCGCATGTCTGCACCTGCAAGCAAAACCACAAGAAAAACACATGAGTGACCAAAGTCACCCAGTACGCACTTCACGAAAACCGTGGAAAACAAACTATAATCAATTTTCCTTTTAAATTCATTTTGCAAACTCTTTTCTCAAAACCTCATAAATCAAGCCCACACCAGCCAAAACCACTAACCAGGGCTCTACTCGCCCAAAGCCACAAGCAACAGCCCTCATGGCCAAAACCACACACAGTGAGTCGGAAAGTCCGCCGCCAAGCAACCTAACTCTGGCCAAAAGCAGTCCACCGAAAAACCACTAACGACGTCTACACTGCCACGACATGCCACCCTGTGTAGGAGCCGCGTAGTCCCGCGATTCTCCCACCTGGAAAACCCTCACAAAGCCAATCCCTCCCTAGGAAGGTTGTCTTGTCTCTTAGGACGCTACCAGCTACGGGGCACGTGTCCCAGCAGCACTGGCCACCACAGGGTACGCCTCCTCACGGCGTCCTCCACACACTGTGCTCAAGAGGGAGTGTCATACCTCCACACCCGACAACACCCGAGCCTCAATGCTCACAGCGATAGCAGGAGTATCATACCTCCCCGTCATGCCACAAGACACCTCAACCCGTGAACCACAACCCTAGCCTCGAGACGACAGTCAAGGAGTCTTATACTTCTAGGACCCGACGCCCCTCAGCCTCAGGTATCTCATCCCTCCGACCTCAACAGGTGACATCGCGCCTGACCACCCGAGAATGTTATCACATTCCCTAGTCCCGACGACATGGTCCCACGCTGTCTCGGCCTGCACACAAAAAATCAGGAAAACGTTTTCGAAAACAGGCCAACTATTTCTTGAAATCCATTTTCCAAATCATTTTCATATCCTTTGAAAATTCTTCCAAAAACCTCAGCAAAGCGACACGTCAGGTGTCCCAGGGGACCACCACTGACGGCCCACAATCCCATCTCATAGGGACAAAACACGATAATCCAGAAAGCCATCGAAAACACATTTTATAAACATGTTTGGGCCCAGAATCGGCATGTCGAAAATCAGATTCGGTATACCAAAATCTGCAGATTCGGTAGACCAGTCTGGATCAGTCGACCGAACTAAGGTCAACGGTCAACACTCAAGCCAAGTTCGGTATACCGTCCAAAAACAGATGACTAAATTTTGACCAAAGGATCAAACTGACAAAAAAACGATATACCGAACGGAATCGGTATGCTGAAATCCACTGATCTGGTATGCCGTTTCCAATTCGGTATGTCGAATTCTGTGAAACTAGAAAACGGCCCAAAACCCTATAGTCTAAAATTGCCCCAACTGGGACCTCCAATCGGACCCTCTAAACAAACACCAACAATTTTGCATAAAACATATGTTGTAGACCCTCAAGTCTACTCCAAAACCCAACAAACAAAACTAAAATCTATTCACCATGCTTCAAGATATAAATCGGGAAAACAGAAGGGTCAAAAGGACCCGAAACACACCATTCGCCATAAATGCTCCATAAATTCTCAATAAATCATAATAAATTCTAAGAAGGGAAATTTACCTAGATTTCATGCAATCCTAGTATTTTCTACCAATTTCATGCTCTCTATTATTCAAAGTGGAGGTGCGTACCTGAGAAACGCCTCCGGCGATCCTTGACTTACTCCAGCGAACTCCAGCGCAACCACAACCACGGGGCACACCACGCGAGCTCCGCACACCACCACAAGCAACCACATCCCTCCGCTTCGCTCCCTCAATCACTCTCTCTCTCTGTGTCAACGCGCCTAGGGGAAAAACAAAGGAAACAAAGGAGGTAGGGGAGAAGGAAGGAGAAGGAGAAGTGAGGAGGAAGGGAAAGAAGGTGGAGGAGGAGGAGAAGGAATGCGCCGCTGAGGACGAGGGGAAAGGAAGAAGAAGGAAGGAGAAGACCGCGATGGCGAAAGTGAAGTGCGGTGCGGCTTATAAAGCTTGCGCCCGTAGTAGCTGGAAACGTGCTCACCTGCCCGTCTCAGCCACCGGCACACAGCACGAGCAACCAACCACACCGCCCAACCAAGAGCCCACAAATGTGGGTCCCACGAGGACCCCACACCTGGGCCCCACACACACAATACCACAATGCACAGTGCCAAACCACGCACAGGGACACACAAATAGAAGCCAGTCCACGAGGCCTAAGTCCAAAAGCACAGAACCACACAACGGGCCTCGGAACAGTAACACCCGTCCAGGAATAAAGTTCATAAAATGTAGATAATTAAAAATGAATTTTACGGGTGTTACACGTAGACCTCAACCACGGTCTCGCGAACAACAGTCAAAGAATTTCATACCTTCAAGAACTAATGAACACTTGCTTACAGGCTCTTAATCCCCAGCCTCAACATAGGTGACACACTTGACCACTCAGGGATGTCCTCACATCCCCGAGTTTAAGCAGCACGACCCACAGTATCTAGGCCCATACACAGAAAGCACGAAAAACTCTTTTTGCAAATCAGACTATATCTCTTTCAAAATCACTTTTCAAAACCATTTTATATCTTTCAAAAATCCACAAAAACCAACACACTAAGTGTCCACATAAGACTACCACTGATGGCCCACAAACCGCGTCAATATAGGTAATACAAATCAATCTAGTAAAACTACCAAAATCAACTTCAAAACAGTACCTGGGCCTGATTCAACGTACCGAATTGGACCAATCGATTGAACTATGCTCAGGAAATCAGGAACGGTAAACCAAAATCTAAAATGGTCGTTCGAAAATCTCTGGTTCGGTAGACCGAAATCAAACAGTCGACCCAACTGGGTCAGCTATCAACACCCAAGGGCCCAAAATGGCAGATCAAACAAATTCGGTCAACCGAAACAGGGACCAAGGAAACAATTCTGAAGCAAAAATGATAAACCGTTCAAAAACGACATATCGAATTCTGCAATTTCTGTAAAAATGGCCTAAGCCTTAATCCGACTCCTCACCCAAGTTGAGACCAAGGGTGGGCCTACTAGGAAAAGTTCACAAATCACGAATGAAACATAGAACGTAGATGCATGAGTGTACTCCAAATCTACACAAACAAAACCACAATCCATGCATCATAGCTTAAGATATAAAATCACAAAGCCAAAGCGGTTAAAAATGACCTAAACATACCAACCACCATTAATGGCCATCAATGCCTTATAAATCACTATAAATTCACAATAAATTTATAAACACATTATACACCTAGATTTCGTGTAATCCTAGGCATTTACTACATTCTTCATGAATTCACACCAACCACACGCTCTCCGATGACCATCACGACCTTCAAACGTCCTCGGCCGCTCCTCGAGCTCACTCGATGCCAAGGAAGAAGTCTGAAGTCCTCTAACAAGCATGAGTACCACAACACCACCTCTACCTCTCTCTCTCTCTCTCTCTCTCTCTGTCTTTCTCTCACTCACTCACATCGACGTAAAAGAAGAGGAAGGCGGGGAAAAAAGATGTGGATGAGGGGAAGGTGAGGGATGATGTGGGGGAAGGGAAGAGGAGGAGGAGTAAGGTGGTGCATGCAAGTGGGGAAGGAGAGAAAAAAGAAGAGGAAGACGGCAAAAAGGAAAGAGGAAGGAAGAGTGTGGGAGAGATTTCAGCCCATCCACTTCTTCTTATACATGCAAGAAGGGTTAGAGATGCATGCATCCACTCACCAAAAGCATGCACGCACATGCACCTGCACGTCCTCGGTCCAACAACTAGTCTCAAAGTACAAGGCTAACAACACCACACACTTGCACGCCCATGTACACAGGAGTATAGGCACAGTGCCTCTACTAAAGGATAAGACACAAATCAGGCCAAACAGTGGAACCTAAGTACAAAGCCACAAAATTACCAAAATGGCCTTACGCCAGTAACACCTGCGCATTATAAAATTTATTAAAAAGTAAATTTACAATTAAATGAATTTCTGAGTGTTACATGCTCTCTCCACCTTCTCTAGCGGTGGCTATGGAAAACGCTAGGATTATGCGATCATGTTTAGTGTAATCACCGAGAAACTTGTCATGGAACTATTTTATATTCAATTCAGTAATACTAAATAGAATAGTGGAAAGTTGAGTTTTAAAATTTTGTATATAATTGTAATTGTGAAATTATTTTGTATTCGATTTAGTAATATTGAACTGAAAAATTATTATTGTTTTAATAATACTAAATTATTGATCAATGTAATGTTTTTAATCAAATGTAATTGTAGTTTCGAAATTATTTCTTATTCAGTTCCTTAATACTAAACTAAAAATATATATATTTAGTAACACTAAAAATTTAGTAATATAAAATTATTTTTTATTCAATTCAGTAATACAAATTTTTTTTTTATTCAGTTCGGTAATGCTAAACTGAAATACTAAACTATTTTTTACTCAGATCAACAACTACCATACTTAAATGCAACTAAAAAAATTAAAAAAATTATCCCTCCAAAGAAAAATCACTAGCGGTATTACTTCAAATAATGTAGTTTCAATTATGTTTGTTGGATTTAGATATAATGTTCCAGATTAATCTTCCCTCAAATAAGCTAAATTGAAAGAGGATCAAATGATCAATTAAGTAACGTTACTTTAGGTTTTTTTTTTTATCAATTTTTTTAGTCTTAAGAATGGATTATCCTTTTAATGTAGGAAGTCATTATTATATCCCTAACCTTGAGTATAACCCTACCGAAGAGTCACAGGAATCCCAAACCACAACAACCCCACAAACACAATCTACAAGAACTAAAAAAACCTAGGAAGAAAAGCTCATAGATTTGGGAACATGTAACCTTAGATCCCATAAATGAAAATAAATGTTATTGTAAATATTGTGGTTCAAGATATACTTGTTCTAGGGGTGCAGGTGTAGATCATATTGCTAGGCACTTAACAAAATGTATAGCTGCCTATAATAAAGATGATAATACAGACTTAAGACAATCTAAATTACATGTTGGTTCTAGTGGAATAGTTAATTGAAAATATAATATAGAAGAAGCAAAATATGGTGTATCAAAATTTATAATACGAAATGAACAACCTTTTAATTTTTCTGAAAATAAAAGATTTGAAAGTTGTGTACAAAATTATTTAAACCCACAATTTAAAGGTCATTCTAGGAATACTACTAAAAATATAATTTATAAAACATTTAAAAAAGATATAGAAATTTTAATTGGAATGTTTTTTAGTTTATTATGTAAAATATCATTAACTTGTAATGTTTAGACAGGTTCAAATAATTTTTCTTATTTATGTTTAATAGTACATTGGATAGATATAGAATGGAATTTACAAAAAAGATTAATTGCTTCTAAACTTTTTGATCATCCACACACTAAAAAAGTCATAGCAAATATTATAGAAGATATTAGTAAAGAATTTAAAATATATAATAAAATTAATACAATATCTTTTGATAATACTTCTAATAATAATGTTGTAGTAGGAATATTACAAAGAAATTTAAAACCTATATTAAATGGTGACTTATTTCATTGTAGGTGTTGTTGTCACATTTTAAATTTAATTGTACAAGAATGTATACATTGCATTTGGCTTTATATAGAAAATATTAGAGCAGCTATATTATTTATTCAAACATCAGTTAAAAGATTTCAAAAATTTTGATATTTATGTGTAGAAAAAGTATAAAACCTAAAAAATTTAAATTA
>JAMKQA010029601.1:0-30226 GCA_024699735.1 Posidonia australis
TCCGTATCCGTTTTTTAAGGATATGGATATGTAAATTTCCTATCCGTATGATATCCGTATCCGTATCCGTATCCGCATTTCGAAAATGGATACGGATATGGTAACACCCATATCCGTACCGTATCCGATCCGTTTGCACCCCTAACAGGGATTCATGACCCCAACCATAGCACAGTCGTGACAGGTACAACATAGTAGCAGGGAGATTCGCTAGATGCAGAAGAATGGGTCTGTATAGAGGATTATTATTCAGATGAAGACCATCTGTATATAAAATACAGTGATTTGAGCAGTAGTAGGAAGTAGTAGTGGCCAGCACTGCCCGAGTCAGTACTTCTAGCATTACCCCCTACCATCTTGACAACAACTATCACAGCAAGTACATCTCCAGGCCTGGCAGTTTCAGCCACATACGTAGTACCACCAGCCTCTCCATTAGACACTACCACAAATTCCACGCAGCTAGTGTGGCCAGCAACACAATCTTCCAGTTTACCCATAGCTTCAGCAGCTCACTCATAGTAGTCTAGCTTGTTGGTGGAGTCGTCAGTCACTTCCACCATACCAGCAGTTCTGCCCACCTCACTACAAAGCTTAGTAGCAGCAGCAATACCTCTACTATCCACCTTAGCATGTCCAGTATAGATGTCACTCCGTACAGCATCATACACAAATCCACCACCTATGCTAGCAGAAGGCGAATCAGTAGCCCAACTATCTAGCAATCGGTCCAACAACCGAGTGTGGTAACTTCATCCATGTACCCTCTAGAGCATGCAATAATTCTTCCAATGCCAATCCCAATTCAGCTCATAGCCAGAAGCATCGTGCCAGGCATAGAAACTCCAGGCTGTAGGGAGAGCAAACTTGTGCAGGCCTACTATAATGATCTCGCCTTTGATGAGGAGGATGGAGTGGTTGTAGAAGCCCCAGTAGACACAATGCTCCAGGACTTGGAGGTTTTGTTTCAAGAGCAGCTCACCGTGCTAGCAAAGGATGTGGCAGAACAAGACAGCACTAGGAAAGGCAAAGCAATAGCCACCAAGCAGAGCACAGTACTTGCACCATAGGAGTCTCGAGAGCAATCGACCGTCATGGCCCTTGGAGAGGAAGAATCAGTTTTCACTAGACTAGGGGAGTTAATCTCCTAGTAGCTGAGAGGCGGGTCTAGATGGTTTTTTACAGCCTAGGCCTTGCCTTAAGCAAGGTGAGTGTCAAAAAAACACCGATTTAGGCTCAAAGAGAGCCTAGGCAGTGGTTGTTAGAACAACCAACAGCATGATAGACTCCAAATGAAGTCATCTCAATAGAAAACCACCGAAAAGTTTGAAAATCTAGAAAAGACAGTATATACCAATAAGGATGTAGTAATAATAGAGGCAGAATAGCTTGGCGCATCAACAGACTCAGAGAATGCCAGTGTAGAGGCCGTTTAGTGCCACTACAGGAACACACAGGTAAGCATAATCCTTCTCAAGCACCGACAGGGGTAGGAGTCTAAACAAATCTTTTCCTTCGACATCACAGATCCTATGTTTGAACGAGAGATCTTAACTGAGCTTAGAGCCTACGAAGAAGAGGATGACTTGGGCACAGGTGAAAATGATGACGCAGCACTAGAGTTCCAGCCCTATGACAATGATTTAGAGTGCCCAAATTTCCATGTCAAAGAAGAAACAAAGCTAATTAACATTAGCACAACAGACGATGTTAAAGAAACACACATCAGCACCAAGTTGACACCTCAAGCTAGGACAGAGTTCGTCAGTTTCCTTAAAGAATACATAGATGTCTTTGCCTGGAGTTATGATGACATGATTGGCTTGGATGTCGAGGTAGTTGTGCACACTCTACCACTCAAGCCCAATGTCAAGCTAGTCAAACTAAAACTTAGATGATGGCGACCACAGTGGCTGCTTAAGCTCAAGGAAGAGATCATGATGCAGCACAAGGTTGATTTTCTTAAGGTCGTCCTTTATCCATAATGGCTTACTAATGTCATGTCTATAACAAAGAAAGACGGATGGGTTTGTATGTACTAAGATTACAGAGACCTTAATAAGGCAAGCTTGAAGGATGACTTCCCACTACCTCACATCGATGTCCTAGTGGACAACACCATAGGGCATAAGATGCTACCATTCATGGATGGTTTCTCAGGTTACAATCAGATTACAATGGTAGAAGAAGACATGGAGAAGACATCATTTATCATTGCCAAGGGAATCTTCTATTACAAGGTGATGCCATTCGAGTTGAAGAATGCAGGTGCTACATATCAGAGGACGATGACAGTACTTTTCCATATCCTCATGCACTAAGAAGTTGAGGTCTATGTAGATGACATGATCGCCAATCAAGAGAACCTAAAGACCACCTGGCTTGCCTAAGAAAACTATTCAATTATCTGTGGAAGTATAAGCTCTTAACAACAGTAAATGTGTATTTAGTGTGTCATCAGGAAAGCTCCTCGGTTATATCATTAGTCAGAGGGCAATAGAGGTGAATCCTAGCAAAGTAAGAGCTATTATTGACATTCCTCCCCCCACTACAAAGAAAGAAGTTTGAGGATTACTAGGGTGACTACAGTATATTAGCCATTTCATTGCCCAACTTACACTGATCTGTGAACTAATCTTTAAGCTCCTGAGAAAGAATGCCCAGATTAGCTGGAGTGAGGAGTGACAAGTAGCCTTTGACAAGATAAAATAACTTTTGGCGAGGCCTCTAGTTTTGGTTCCCCCAGTACCATGGCAACCACTACTCCTCTACTAATCAGCGACATAGTATTCCATGGGCGTAGTGTTGGGCCAGCACGATGAGTCAGGTCGCAAGGAGCGAGCCATTTACTATCTGAGCAAGAAGTCCAATGACTGCGAAGCCAAGTACACCACAATTGAGAAACTCTACCTCTCCCTTGTCTGGGCACATAGCGCTTGAGACATTACATGATGGCGTATCCCATTCTACTTTTGTGCCACCATGACCCGATGAAATACTTGTTTTAGAAGCCAGCATTAGTGGGTAGATGCATCAAGTGGCAGGTGTGGTTATCTCAGTGTGACATTACTTTAATCACGCAGAAATCCATGAAGGGATAGGCTATAGCAGATCATTTGGTTGATTTAACCTTGCTAGAATACCAACCCTTGCAGACTCAGTTCCCTGATGAGGACATACTGTTTGCCATGGATGACTCAGAATAAGAGGAGCTCAGAAGTGACAAGTAGTGGTATCTTTACTTTAACGATGTAGTCAACACGACGAGAATGGGCATCATAGTAGTGTTGGCAACACCATAGGGCCAACTAATCTTGTTTGCCAGAAAACTAACCTTCGAATGTACCAACAATGTGGCTGAGTACAACGCGTGCATCCTTTGACTTTAGGCAGCACTCGAGCATGGTGTACAAAGGCTACAAGTACATGGTGATGTCATGTTAGTCATATCACATGTCAATGGCAATAGGAAGACAAAATACATGAAGCTTGTACCATACCACACTTACCTCCTGAAGCTCATTGCAAAAATTTAAGAAATCTGTTTCTCCTTTATGAATAGAGCCAAGAACACCTATGTAGATGTGTTAGCATCTCTTGTGTCTTGGCTATTCATACCAGAACACCATGCAGTGGATGTGTCAATCACTTGTATAGATCAGCCTACACACTGCATGAGTATAAAAGGAGTAGATTCATCAAAGGAGCTCCTATGGTATCACGACATCAAAGTCTTCTTAGAGATTGGAAACCATTCGTTGGATACTTCATCCATAGATAGAAAGACCATGGTTTGACTTGCCTTAAAATATGTGTTGTCACCAGACACCTATATAGAAGGTCCTACAATCAGATGCTCCAGCATTGTTTAAACAAGAGAGAGGCCCATACAATAATATTACAAATACACACTAGAGCATGTGGGCCCCACAAGAACAGAGTGTTACTGAAGAGTGCTGTGAGCGAATCCACCCTGGGCACCCCACGAGCTTTGCACAAGGAGAATTGAACTTGCAAGAACCAGTGCGATCACAACGGAAGGAAAGGATCCATGGGAAGGATGCTCCTCAAAAAAAGAGAGGAAGGATCATCGCAAAACACAAATAGATAAGGAAAAGAATTAGAGTCGCCACCTAGTCTATTGAAAAGAAAATCAGAAGACGAGGAAAATCAGAAACAAAACAAATGATAAAACTCAATTGGAAAAGCTGAATGGAAAAAAACCACAGGACTAGGACAAAAGTCCCTAGAATTTCCACATAGGTGGACCACGCAAGTTCATCGTGGGACTAGGATAGGTTCCATTCATCAGACTTTTCATCGTCCAAGAAACCAGTAGAAAAAGTCCAAACCAGAAACCAAATGCGTGCAAGAGAGGAACGGTAAATGAAGACCTCAGAAGATCAGAACAAGCTCCAAAACTAAAATGAGAGATTTGCAAACAAGGGGGGGCTTGGTCGGCCAGTGCGCTAGACTAGGGAACCCACACATCAAGCACGTGGTATCGACCCGAGATCCAGAATTCGTAGTAGACAGTCAACCATCATTGCTTTCCTCAAGCCATAAAGACAAATAAGAAGGCAATGCAAGCATCTAAAAATAAGGAAGGGCCATACATGAACAGGAAAAAACAATCGAAGTGAAACAAATGGACTTGGACCATCCCTTCCACCTCCGGTCATTTCTGCTAGACTAGACTAACTTCACTGGCCATGGATGAGGTCAGTGAAGGTCGTCAGCCATCTGGGGCATCTAGGTGATATTAAGGGGAGTGTGGGGAAGGCTTAGGAAGCAAACAACATGTATGCATGTGCATAGGTCTCTCTACCCACCTAACTTGGGTCACGTCAACAACATCCTCCCCTGTTTGGCCATGACAGATGGCCAAGGACTGTGAGAACGGGTCGAGAGGCATGAATAGGTGAAGAGGGCAGACCAGGGTGCCATTGGAGAGACTTGACCTCACACTCAAGAGCCATCAGCCTCATGTGGGACAGCAACTCTTTGTCGGTGAGATGGGATGAAAATAAGAAACAGACAACTAAGAAACAAGTTCATAGCATCAAAGGAAGGTAACTAAGGCCAAGGGATGAGAGGAATACCTATTCGAAGACTGTGTTGCTCTTCCCCTGCTCGAATAGCCTAGCTTCTTCGATGGCAGACGAGAGGAGGTGATTGACAGCCACAAAGGGTTGTGAAGGCTCTAAGGATAGTGGTGGACGGTTGAACAACTCTAGAGGATGATGTGGGGAGAATTTGACAGGATGTGGATGTGGGATTTTGGAGAAGGATGGCACACGTTCTATGTACGTTGATGCATTTTGCCACCTTGCTTGTGTCCCTTTGGTTGTATCCATCCCCTTCACTCCATGGATGATGGAATCAGTGTGATCGCCACTCTTGGTTCACTTTCGCCGGCCCTCAAGGAGACGTGTATGTTGTGGGTTCAGCTACTATAGGACAGTGGCAACACTACTTATAGGTTTCCACACCAGTGAGTTTCTTCTTCCTCTTCTTTTCCTTGTAAAAAAAAAAAATCAAAATGTCGCGGATTAATATGGTATAGTAAGCAATTCAGCAAATTAAGTTACAAATATGAAATCGGAGGAGAAAATTTACCCGAGGGGTTTTATCCCCCCAGTTGTAATGAAATGAAAACACCAAACTATGACATGCAATTAAAATGAAACGTAGTGTGCAAAATATTTAAAAAAAGAAAACCCCCTTTTATGCAATGAAATGCAAGATGAAGATATGGCATGCTTCGAGCTATCTGAAGGCTTAAGCTCAATACCTCCCTACATTCCCTCACTCAGAACTCTCGTAATTTCCCCCACTCTTTCTCCGTAATTTTCTGATCATTCTCTAGATCTCTCTTTGTGTAGGTGTCCCCAAAGGCTAGGGGTGCCTCTCTATTTATAGAGGGACAGGTGGATCAAACATGGTAAAAAGATTCAAAATTGGCAAGATTGGGACAATTACATCAAAAGTTTCCAATTCAGAAGTGTTGTACACCCATATATGGGCGTTCTATGTTAAAAGCTCCCAATAAGGAGTTCAACACATCCAAGCTGTCAACAGGAATATTCCTCCATTAAAAGGGCTAATAAAGTCCGGTTAAAGTCAAAATGGTGCTCGACATGATTAACGGAGTTTTCTAAAAAAGGAAACTATTTGAATTCAAAATTTTCCAAAGAAGGAAAGTGGTTGATGTGGTGTTGCTGAGTTATCATGTGTAAAACACCCAAAATTGGGAGTTTAATGTTGAACACCCAAAATCAACCTTTCAACACCCTCATGCTAAAAACTTACCAAATTTAGATGTTAGGTCAAGTGTGGGTCAAATTAGCCATTTAATGAGATAATAAAGACCTCTAAATAAGGCAAGAAGACTCGTTAATATTAATAATGATTTACATTAACTCCAAAAAAGGAAAGTTTGACAAGAACGGGAAGTAAATGGCCTAGAGGTGTTGAACACCCAGTTATGGGAGTTTAATGTTAAACGACCGATTTTGGGAGTTCAACGTTGAACACCCAGTTTTAGGAGTTTAGCATTGAACACCTAGTTTTGGGAGTTCAACGACTTAAACTAGCAAATGGGCTTTTTAAGTATTTGGGCTGAGCAAAAGACCTCTAAAGATGTATGAAGCATGCTATGGTGCAATGGGACTTAATAAAGATAAAGGAGTGCCAAAATGAGATATCTATAGATTGCCCCTCCTTGAAGATGGTTCTGGCATGAAACTAGCTTCAAGGCTTGACAATATTCCCATTTGGCATGACTCAGGGGGTTTTAAAAGGAGGAAGGAGATCCAAGACTTGCTACCACCAAGCTGGATAAGAGATCGAGCTAGATAAAGCATCTAGCACTCAAGAAGTTTGGGATAACCAACACTTGGGTATGAAACCAAGATAGAAGGGTGAGGAAATCCAACACCTACTGTCACTACACTAGATAAGAGATCAAGTTGGATAAGCGATTCAATACTCGGAGGGTTTTGATGTGAGTGAGCTGGATAAAGAATCTAACACTTAGGGATTATGATTTGATCTAGGATTTGCATAAGGATCTCATTTGGCCTAGGGTGTAACCTAACGAGGCAAATGATGGGCACAACCCCAGGCGTAACCTAGAGGTCAAACTTGAAGGACACATCCTTGGGCATAACATAAGGGATTAGATTGAAAGATCACAACCTTAGGTAGCACTTAGAGGTCAAACTGGAAGGACACTTCCTTGGGCATAACCCAAGGGGTCAAACTAGATGAACACTTCCTTGGGCGTATCCCAAGGGATCAAACTGGAAGGACACTTCCTCAAGCATAACTCGAGAGGTCAAACTAGAAGGACACTTCCCCTACCATAACCCGTGGGGTCAAGGAAAGGAGACACTGCCTCAAGCGTAACCCGAGAGGTTAAATTGGAAGATCAAAACCTCATGCGTAACCTAGAGGTCAAATTGAAAGAACACGACCTTGGACGTAACCCGAGGGGGTCAAAATGAAAGATCATACCCTTAGAAGTAACCTAGAGGTCAAACTGAAAGGACAAAACCTCGGGCATAACTTGAAGAGGTCAAAATAAAAGATCAAAACCTCACGCGTAACCTGAAGGTCATGCTTAAAGGACACTCAGCATAACCCAAGGGGTCAAATTGAAAGACCAAAACCTCAGGCATAACCTGAAAGATCAAGCTGAAAGGACATAGCCTTAGGCATAACCCATGGGGGTCAAATTGAAAGATCAAAACCTCAAGCGTAACTTAGAGATCAAGCTGATAGGACACTTCCTTGGGCATAACCCGAGGGGTCAAATTGAAGGATCATTTCCTCGTGCGTAACCTAAGGAGTGAAACTAGAAGGACACTGCCTCAGGCGTAACCCAAGGGGTCAAACTGAAGGGATCAACACCTCAAGCATAACTTGGAGGTCTGACTGAAAGGACACAACCTAGGGCGTAACCCAAGAGGGGTCAGATTGAAAGATCACAACCTTAGGCTTAATCTAGAGGTCAAACTAAAAGTATATTTCCTCAGGCATAACTCGAGGGGTCAAATTGAAAAACAACTTCCTCAGGCGTAACTTGAGGGGTTAAATAAAGGATGGGATTCGACCTTAGGCGTAACCTAAGGTGATCAAACTGAAAGAACTTGACCTTAAGCGTAACCCAAGGTGATTAAACTAGATAGGCACTGCCTCAGGTGTAACCTAAGGGGCCAGATTGAAGGACACATCCTCGGGCATAACCCAAGGGGTCAAATTGGAAGGGCATAACCTCGACGTAACCTAGAGGTCAAACTAGTGGGACACATCCTTGGGTGTAACCTAAAGAGTCAAACTGTAACCTCAAGCGTAACCTAGAGGTCAAATTCAAAGGACACATCCTTGGGCATAACCTAAGGGGTCAAACTAAAAGGACACATCTTTAGGTATAACCCAAGGGGTCAAATTGTAACCTTAGGCATAACATGAAGGTAAAATTGGAAGGACACATCCTTGGGTTACACCCAAGGGGTGAAACTGTAACCTCAAGCATAACCTAGAGGTTAAATTGGAAGGACACACCCTTGGACGTAACCCAAGGGGTCAAATTGTAACCTCAGGCGTAACTTGGAGGTCAAACTCAAAGGAAACATCTTTCGACGTAACCTAAGGGGTCAAACTGAAAGCTCATAACCTCAAGCGTATCCTAGAGGCCAAACTGGATGGACACATCCTAGGGCATAACCCAAAGGGTCAAACTAAAACCTTAGGCGTAAACAAGAAGTCAAACTAGAAGGACACAACCCAAGGGGTCAAATTTAAGGATCATAACCTCTGGTGTAACTCGAGGTGGTCAAAAGGGAGGACTCGGCCACAGGTGTAACCTGAGGTGGTCAAAAGGGAGGACTCGAAACAATCGACACAGGAACGAGGAAGTCTGAGGAGGGTTGGAGAGTTTCAAGAAATTGGAGATAGCCAACTCCGATGGCCACTCAAAATGCAATATGAAACAATGTAATATGCATTACAAGGATGCATGCTAGCAAAGATGCATGCTAGCAAAGATGGTTTTGATATGCAATGCATGACCCTAGATTGTGAGGTTCCTCCATCACAGCCTGTTTTGATTTATATATGGGGATGACTTAGGAATTTGACTCACAATCTAGAGTGGACTGACACATGTATGTAACTCATCACAATTAGGTGTCCTTTTATCGAGTGTAGCCTTCACTCTACACAGGGATCGTCGTCCTATGACACGTAAACTAGTGAACAAGAGTTCTATGATGTTCCTGGATGTCGGGTAATGGGGGTTGACCTCCTCTCAACTCGTTACGTTGGCTTTATTTCTCTAGTTGGGTACTGCAGATTTTGGGATGCCTGGTGGTCCAAAACTTATGAAACCAATGTTCTCAAGTGTATTTTAACTTGTAGAAGCCTTTGGAATTGACATTTGCCTGCTGATCAGGGCTCTTGCCTACAGTGTTTGTCAACCAAAATTGCCTCCAAGTATTTTTCCTTTGTGTTAGATGTAGTGAATACTTCGTTCAACACTTCAAGGTGGCTCCTATACATCTTCAACAAAATGTTATTTCCTCTAGGGTGTCCCTCGCCCCTAGTCCAAAGAAAGATAGTAAACAGTGACGGACATGAATTGCTTAAGATAAATTTAGGTGCAGGATAATAAATCTGGCCTCAACTTTATTAGGAAAGGTCGTGGCATGGGGTCGCAAATGTCCTTGATTTCAGCATCATAGGCCATCACTTATTATCAATTTCATGAGATGGTGTTGGTTGGGTAGATCTTTTTGGTTCTCCTATTTTTTTAGATTTTCTTTTTTTGGAGTTTTTTTGGTTCTTTTGTATTTTTTTGGATTTTTGGATTTTTTTTTGTTTATTTATTATTATTTTAGCTTTTCTAATTTTTTTTGGATTTTTGGCTTTTCTTTTCTTTTTTGGATTTTTGGATTTTTTTTATATTTTTTTTGGATTTTTCTACTTGTTGGATTTTGGTTTTTTGGATTTTGGGAGAAAGCAATGAAACCCTTTACAAAGCTAGGAAGAGAGAACCTAGTGGGTGGAAACCTTGATGTTTAGAACCCTTGTGCATTTCTAGGAGTTAGTGGACGCTTCTAGCTAGCCTCAGTACTAACTGCCCCTAGCCATGGGTTACTGCCCCTTGCCTCTGAGTGTGTAGTGTAGGGTGTGGGATGAAAGGGGTAGTGTCCTATGTTGAGACTTTGACTTGACTCAATGGACAACCCCTAGCCATGGGTTCTAAACCCTTCTTCGACTCAAGGTCAAATCCTATTGCATTTTCATTCCCATTCTTTTTTGTTTTGACTCTAGACAGCTTCTTTGCTGTCGTCTTTTCATTTATTCTGGATAGCTTCTTTGTTGTCATCTTTTTCCTTCTCTCTTTTTTTTGATCAATGGACAGCTTCTTTGCTGCCATCTTTTATTTTATTTTATTTTCTCTCTCTTTTCTTTCATTTCTTTTCTTTCGGCAGGTGTCTATCCATCATTATTTTTCACTAAAATTTTATGCTCTAATAGTGCACTTGTCAAGTGTTAGTGGTCTCACCCCCATTTGGAGTGTTTGTCAATAGATATTTATTATTGATGGACCAAATCACCTCTTGGTGCACTCCCCTCTTTTTGTGCTTCTAGGTTTTAGCCTTGGACATGTACCCAATCACCACTTACTAAGATTTATGCTAGGATAGCATGTTCGACTCAGGGAAGTGTGTGGACTTCTTATTGATGGACTGGAGAGAGAACTCTTGAGAGTTTGCCTCTATCTCAGTGTCAGACCCTTGATCCCTTTTCCCACAAAGTGTTCGTGAGGTGGGGCTAAGGATAAGGCTCCTAAGTCTTGTGAGACAGCTAGTTTGCAAGCTCAGGCAATCTATAGGCCTAGTATGCATGTCAAGGGTAGTATCTTTTAAGGTACCATGCATTCTAGGGAAGTTCAAGCCTAGTGTCATCATTTCTAGCCAAACATTAGGTGTTGCCTAAATATGCCTCAATCATCAATTCGGTACTTCTCAATTCTGGTCGAAGATTTCCTTCCGCTGGCTCACAACCATAAAGGCAGCTGGCATGCCCCTGGTTATAACCTGGCAAAACTTGCAAAGCTGATGCGTGATTATGCGAATGATGTGACGGTAGTTTTTCAAAATGTATGATGCATGGAAGCTATTATAATTGCCCTCAGTCTTGGAAGGTCGATGTTGCCTGTTTGATGTGGAAGGAAAAGATGCCCCTCAACCCAATAGACTCTATCCAAATGCCTAGGTGGTTGGTAGCTCTCAGTGGGGAACGGTGATGTTGGGTGGTGATGAGATTTTGGCTTCACATCAAACACCATGGGCTCCACACTTGCTCTTTAAGATAACTTTTTCTTTTCTCCCTCATTGGCATGTGGGTTCGCTCCTCTCATGTTTTGGAGGTAATTGGGCTTGATGTGATGGTGGGGGAGCTTTGAGCGGTGGCTAGTCCCTCTGAATGTGGGGGAGGCTTCTTAGGCTTGCTTGTATTCCTCTCCAAGTCAAAGCATTGGGAATGGAGCTAACCTACATGCCCCTCTCTCTAGGGCTTGCTTCTGTCTTTGACTTCTACCTTCTCATTTCTTTTACACCCTTTCCTTGTTTATATGTTCTTTTTTGGCTCACACACTCTCTCAGTCTATCATTTTATCTCCCTCCAGGGGTGTTTAGCCAAAGGGAATTTGAATGCTTCGCTTGACTCTCAGTGCGTGGTGGCTTCCTTTCTTGCTAGGACATTGGGATAATGTCTACTAGGGATTTGACAACTCCTTCCACAACAAGGCAGTCTTTCCAATTTTCCTCCTCGAGCTATGCTTATGATGTAGAAAACCTGTGAATGCATGGTGCATGTGTTGGGAAAGGATGCAGTATGAAGGATGGATACATGTGTTTATGAGCAAGTATTAAATGAGATATACGAATGCAAGAACAAGGGATGTGAAGTGCATGGATGTAGCAAGTCGAAATGTACAAAAGGTGAATGTGGGATAGCAGTCGGCTTTGCTAGGGTAAGGATACAATCTCTAGTCATTGGTAGTACTTCTTCAGGTAGCATGCATTGACTGGTTCTTACTACACATCCTGGTCCATGTTCTCGAGGATTACAATGACTCCGAAAAAGACCTTCTTGACATTGAAGGGGTTGTGCCAGTTGGGTTGGAACTTGCCGTGGGCATTAGGGAGATGGATAGTATGGAGAACCAAATCTCTTGGTGCCAAAGTCCTTGGCTAGACTCTCCTCTGATATGACCGAGCCATGCGCTTCTAGTAACACTGTGCATGATACATGGCCTACAGTCTGTGCTCATCAATCAAGTTTAACTAGGCAAGGTGGTCTTCTATCCACTCAACTTCTTCGAGTTCTGCTTCTTTCAACACTCTAAGGGATGAAATCTCTACTTCAACGGGTAACACCACCTCCATGCCGTAGATGAGTGAATATGGAGTTGCTCCTATAGATGTCCGTATTGCGATTCTGTAGGCCCACAAAGCGTATGGGAGTTTCTCGTGCCAATCTCTGTGAGTCTACCATTTTCTTTAGTATCTTAACAAGATTCTCGTTGGTGGACTCTACTACTCCATTGATCTACGAGCGGTAAGGAGAGGATTGCTGATGTTTATCTTAAAAGGAAGTTCTGTAGGTATTATTTGATCCTTATGGCAATGAAATTCTTCTCATTGTCTGAAATAATAGCATGTGGGATACCATATCGGGCAATAATATTGTTTCTGAGGAACTTGTCTACCACGGTGTGACCATGCCAGTGGAACCCTGCACGGCTCTCCTTACGGGTGCGTGGAAGCACACGAGGAGTCCCAATACGATCACGGCGAAGATGGTGAATCCAGAGAAAAAGACTAGACTCGGGAAAACAAAGGAAAGATAAGAAAGGATAAGGAAAGGAGTTGCCACCTAGTTTTTTAATTGAAAGACGAAGAAAACCAAACATGAAAGAAAACAAGAGGAAAGCAAGATGAAGAAAAGATGTATGCTCCATGCCTAATGGATGTAGTGCACAAATCAATGTGGGCCAGAGAAAGGGTAAGGATTCTTGTTACGCATAGGGAAGGGGTTAGGCACTCCCATGCTCCCGAAAAACTCAATCTTTCTAGGTTTCCTACTTGCTAAATGGTCTATTGGATGTGTGCTTGCCTATTTTGAATGCATATGCTAAAGATGACTGAAAAACATGCCAAATCAAAGAGAAAAAATGAATAAAAGGGAAAAAGTTAATCCGAGGGACAAATGTAGGCATTGAGAATGCCGCTTTATTGTACATCCGTGAACGATGAGGAAAATTGTGAAAATCGGGAAACTCTCGGAAAGCGTCTCGCAAATCAACGAAAATTTGAAGAAATCCGAGAAAATCAAATTAGGGAAAAATAATCCTCATTCGGGACAATGTTGGCATTGTTAAGCCTGTTAATGTACGCCCTCGGGCGATGGAAAGCCAAATCAAGTCAAAAACGCGAAAATCAGAAGAAATCTGAGAAACGATGGAAAAGCCAAGCTTGAAAAGAGTTAGAAATGTGTGCAAGATGTAAGGAAGAAATCACGAGAAAACATGCATGAAAAAAGCAACAAAATGTGCAAAATGCATGTGAGAGTGTAAAAATGTGAATTCCTGGGGCTTTTGTGCAAAAAACCCAAATTTTGAATGAAAATTGAAATTCTGAAGCTAAATCATCAAAATTACGTAGGAAAATGCATTTCATGTAATTTTGAAGAAATTCGGGGTCAAATGTGCAAATTTGTGTATTTTTAGCCAAATTGAAGATTCTTAGGGGTCAAAATGCAATTTTGCCATTAAAATATGTATTTAATGCAATCTATGGAAATTCAGGGTAAAATATGCAAGAAAAAGAGTCCATGATTGAAAACAAAAAATTTCAGGGACAATTCAGTAATTTTACCCTTGAAAACATGCATTTAGTGTGAAATCAGTAAAGTTCAGAGGCTAAGATGCAATTTAAGTCACATCTGTGCAAATATTTGAATTCTCAAGGTTTAATTTGCAACTTTGACAGAAAAATATGCTTTCAGAGGAATTTTAATGAAGCTCAGGGGTTTAAATGTAATTTAACCAGAGAAATATGCTTTCAAAATCATTTTCATGAAACTTAAGGGTTTTTGTCTAATTTTTAAGCCTGTAAAACATTATTAAGAAAGCTTAGGGGCACCTTGCAATATTTTCAAATCAAATTTTGTTCAAACGATTTTTAAAAAAATGTGTAGGGACTTAATAGTAATGAAAAGGACCTATTTGTAAGAAAATAAGGACCAAAATGTAACAAAACAAAAGTCTTAGAAACTTAATCAAAGAAAACTTATTTTTATTTTTTTTAAAAGGAAAAAAATCGACGGCTGCTGACGACGGAGCTCCACCGTCGACGACCACCGGAGGGGCCAGGGCTCTTAAAGGCTATCCCATGGCCTGATCTAAGATCAGACGTCACGAGAAGCAAGAAGAGGAGGGGAAAGAGAGATCCAAAGGTCTAGATCGAGGATCTAACGACTGGAGTGGGCTACTCGTCCCCCTCGCCGTCGGGGCACTCGGTGACAGTGCCGGAGAAGAAGGAGGCTGCTTGAGGGCTGCGACACGTGATCCAGAGGTCCAGGAAGCTTAAGAATGATGTGCGGTGTATTTTTCCACTTCCAGAAGCAAGAATACGACACTTCCCCCATCCTCGAACCTAGCTCGCCGTCGACACTATCCAATTCCAGTGAGCTCGATTGCGGAGATGATCTAGGGCTCGTGGCTTGGTTCTAAAGGCTCTAGAGCGCTGGGGGTGTGGCGTAGAATGGTCTTGGAGGCTTGGAGAGGCACAGCGATGATGGAGGCTCACGATCAGGGGTTGTTTACATTCTTCTTCCCCGACGATGGCGACGTTGCATGACTCCGGTGATCTCTTGGTGGAGGCTTTTGTAGCAACTAGAGTAGGGTTTTGATGGGTGGAGAAGAAAGAGGGTGGTCTGGGAAGGAGGTTTGAGCACTCCAGGACCAGGGTCAAGCCCTGGACTCGCATCCCCACCTAAGCCAATGGAAAATGGCTTCGGCAAGGCCTGGAAGCCCGACTCTGACCAAAGGGGACCTCTAGCTCTGTTGGAATCAATCAAGGGAAACAGACAGAGACCTAGGAGAACATTTTGGACATGAATGGAGGTCTGTAGTGTGCGTACCTGGTCTGGCAGTGGAGTTGATGGTCGGAGGTCGCCGAAGCTTGCTGGAGACGATTGGAAACTCTGAATTCTCACCTCCACGAGCTTCCTCCTTGCTCGAGGATCACTTTGGTAGCTTTGGTTGGGAAAAAAGCTTTGGAAAGCTCCTCTCTCAATTTTCCAAAAGTCCCTTTTCACTTGCAAATGGGGCTATTTATAGGCTTCCAAATGGCTTCGTTGGTTGTTATGGTTAGAGTTGAAGGTGGTTAAGAAGAGGTGGGAAGTGGTTAAGGTGGTTGGAATGAAGTGGGAAGTAGTTAAGTTGGTTAAGAAGTGGTGGGAAGTAGTTAAGTTTGTTGGAGAGAAGTGGGAAGTAGTTAGAGTTGTTTTAGTTGTTACATGAGTTTGTTAGATTAGTTAGGATGTAGTGGAAGTTAGTTAGGTTTTTAAGGTTTGACTTTAGGGTTTGGGACTTGACTTATGGTTTAAGATTTGACTTAGAGTTTGACCTAGGTTTTAGGGTTTGGATTATGGTTTTGAATTTAATTTAGGCCTTAACCTAGAGTTTAAGGTTTGGATTATGGTTTTGAATTTAATTTAGGTCTTAACATAGGGTTTAATGTTTGGATTAGGGTTTAGCCTAGGTTTTAGGGTTTATTGGTATTTTAGGGTTTTCTCTAAGGTTTTTAGGGTTTTATGATTTTGCTTTGTATTTTAGGGTTTCTCTAGGGTTTTTAGGTTGTCCTAGAGTTTTGTTTGGTTTTTCAGTGTTTTATTTGGTTTTATTTGGGTTTTTTGGAATCCTGTTAGGGTTTGGTCCATTTGCACGCATATTGAGGTGTCTACAAATGCCCCTCCCTGAGCGAGGTCGAAAGACGAATGGAACAAAGACCGATGCTCAGGGTTGATAGAGACACCACACCCTTTCTTACAGGGAAGAGAGATCAGGAGGAGGAGATCATCGCTCGGAGTTGATGAAGAAGCCCTGTCCGTAGCTGCATGAAAGAGTTAGTTAAAGGCAACCAGCTACCCGTCGGTGAATGCACCAGAAGTCCCGTCTTATCTCCCTAAACACCGTAGTCGAAGCCAACGTCAGAGAAACCAATATCAATGACAAATGCTTACAAGTTGACGACCAATCAACTCCTAAAAGACAAGACTGGTTATCACACTTGTCGAGAAAAGTGTCGGACAAGACTCACGATGCTTGCCGACCGAAGAGTGACTGGTCACGGAAGTCATCCTGGTAGTTCGGGTTACCATCCCAAAAGGAGGGAAGGAACAAGGAGAGTGGGTAATCCATCGGGCATCACAAGGATTGCCTGGGTAGTTCGGGATACCAGCCCAAGAATGACTTGACACAAGATCCAAAGAAAACACCTAGTAAAAGAAGACAAAGCAGAAAAGCGAATCAGCCAACTGAGAAGCAGGCGATGCTAGTTCGGAAGAAGGACAAACAAACACATCATCCGAGAAGCAAGCAGTGATGGTTCAGAAACCAAGGTAACATACACGCCAACCGAGAGGGAGTCGGTGACGGTCCAGAGGGAGGACAACTGAACACATCATCAAAGAAGCAGGCGGGGATAGTTCGGAAATTTGAAAATGAACACCCTAACCGAGAGGCAGTCAGTGACGGTTCAGAGGGAGGACAACCAAACACATCATCCGAGAAGTGGACACGCCAATCGAACAGTAGTCGGTGGCGGTCTAGAGGGAGGACAACAGAACACATCATCCGAGAAGTGGACATGCCAACCGAACAGCAGTCGGTGGCGGTCCAGAGGGAGGACAACAGAACACATCATCCGAGAAGTGGACACGCCAACCGAACAGCAGTCGGTGGCGGTCCAGAGGGAGGACAACAGAACACATCATCCGAGAAGTAGGCAGTGATGGTTCAGAAATTCAAAAAGCGAACACGCCAACCGAGAGGTAGTCAGTGACGGTTTAGAGGGAGGATAACCAAACACATCATCCGAGAGGTAGTCAGTGACGATTTAGAGGGAGAACAACCAAACACATCATCCGAGAAGTAGGCGGTGATGGTTCGAAAATCTAAAAAGCGAACACGCTAATCGAGAGGCAATCGGTGATGGTTCCGAGGGAGGACAACCAAACACATCATCCGAGAAGCAGTCGATGATGATTCAGAAAATCGAAAAGTGAACACGCCAACCGAGAGGCAGACGATGACGGTCCAGAGGGAGGACATCCGAATACATCATCCGAGAAGCAGGTGGTGATGGTTCAGAAATCCAAAAAGCGGACACGTCAACCGAGAGGCTGTCAGTGACGATTCAGAGGGAGGACAACCAAACACATCATTCGAGAAGCAGGCAGTGATGGTTCAGAAATTCGAAAAGCGAACATGCCAACCCAGAGGTAGTCAGTGACAGTCCAAAGGGAGGACAACCAAACACATCATCCAAGAAGCAGGCGGTGATGGTTAGGAAATCCGAAAAGCTAACACGCCAACCTAGAGGCAGTCGATGACGGTTCAGAGGGAGGACAACCAAACACATCATCCTATAAGCATGCGGTGATGGTTTGGAAATTTGAAAAGTGAACACGCCAACTGAGAGGCAGTCGGTGACAGTTCAGAGGGAGGACAACCGAATACATTATTTGAGAAGGAGTTGGTGATGATTCGGAAATCCGAAAAGCAAACACGCTAACCGAGAGGCAGTCGATGATGGTTCAGAGGGAGGACAACTGAACACATCATCCGAGAAGCAGGCGGTGAAGGTTCGAAAATCGAAAAAGCCAACACGTCAACCAAGAGGTAGTCAGTGATGGTTCAGAGGGTGAACAACCAAACACATCATCCGAGAAGTAGACGATTATGGTTCAGAAATCTAAAAAGCGAACACGCCAACCGAGAGGTAGTCAGTGACGGTCCAATGGGAGGACAATCGAACACATCATCCGAGAAGAGTTCGGTGATAGTTCGGAAATCCAAAAAGCTAACACGCCAACCAAGAGGCAGTCAGTGATGGTTCAAAAGGAAAGATACCAAAAGGGCAAATGACATAATACCGATATCTAGAGAACGATACCAAAAGGCAGTTGACATGCCCCTGGTATCGGGAAGCTAAGGATGTTGTTGATAGAAGGAAACAGAGGAATGCTGAGGGGTCCAGATAACTGGTTTAGCCAATAGAAGTTCGCCATGAAGATCTTATTCAAATACCAGTGCACCCTAGATCGTCGTCATTGTGGGGAATATCAGTTGAAGTAGCTGAGGATTTGTTGCCTATGCTCAATGCCATCACGAATTCAGAGTGTTTCTGACATGCCAACGATGCCCCAAATCTGATGCTTGACTAGCTGCAATGTCCTACTGTAGTTGTCATTTTGTAGGAGCCACTATGAATGTTACTTCTCTATAAGAATGTACACCTGACCATCGTTTGGACAACAATTCACACCAAGCATTCTCAAAATAGTCCTCCTTTCCACAAAGCAGCTTACATGCCCCTGGTCGAAGGCTCTAGTTCAGTTATATAGTAAGTTGATGTTCTGTCAAGCGCATGATATGTGACTTTCGACCAAAGAGCAGTTGACATGCCCCTGCTCGAAGGTACTGGTTCAGTTACACTATAGCTGGTGTTCTTGTTGCTTATGCTCTTTAACCGCTGAGCAGTTGAAATGCCCCTGGCTGAAGGTACTTGGCGAAAATCCTGTTGAACAAGTCCATATGCAAACAAAAAGAAGTCATCGAAGCAAAACTGTGATGATTATAACTATTGTGGTGGACTCTATTATTGAGAGCAATTTAGCTATTTAAGAATGCCTTTTTTGTTTGATCAAGAAATGCATGCCTTGTGATTTTAGTTGCTTGTTATCTACATTTACTATTTTGTTTGCTTAATGAGTTCATTATTTGGCTCGTTTGCTTGTTTAGCTCAACTGTTTGTTTGCCCTTAGTTAGGCTGGAAAGTTGTATGCCTGTTAAAGGTGGATGACACCTTCGACTCAATTGCCACTACAGAGACTTACAAGTCGTTAGGTGGCTCTCACTAGGTAATGGTGGCACTCGAACTCACTGTAAGGTATTGTGATGGACCTAGCTCCATGCCAAACTCTTTAAGGTCCTGCACCTGCTTTTCTGTTTAATATCATTGACTTTTCTTTTACTCCCTCATAGACGTACGATTTCACTCAAACCTTGTCTTGGAGATAATAAGCGCCCGATCTATTTAGGAGGCCTTTATTGCAAGAGGGTGGGTCAGTCCCTCAAAAGTGTGATTTTACTGAGCGCATACTCCAACTCCTCTCCAAGGTACGGTAAGGGTAGAGCTACAATGCACGCCTCTCACTCATGGGCTGACTACTGTCTTCTCTATTCTTTTATGCCCTTGTGAATGTATGTTTTCTTTTCTGGCTCACACTCTCAGTCACCCCTAACATTTTATCTCCCTCTTGGAGGTGCAGGATCCTTGTGGAGCCTGGATATTTCGTCTGGCTTTGATGTTAGGTGGCTCCCTTGCTAACTTGATTGTCTAAGTAGTGACAACTGAGGAGGGATAATCCATTCTGACATTGGCGAGCTTTTCCAATTTATCATCATTGGGTTGGCGTTATTGACAAGCAAACTACCCTTTTTAATTGTTCTTGATGTTTTTTCCTATTTTGTGTTTTTCTTTTTCGTTTTTTATCTTTTGTGCTTTTTCTATTTTTTTGTGTTTTGATATATGGTGATGCAAAAGGAAAAACAAAGGGAACAAAGGAAAAGGATACAGCTCCAGTTTGTTGCTGTTTTGTCGATGCCATTGGGGTTCAAAGTAACTCCTTCCTGTGCCACTAGAAACCAGAATCAAGGCAGATGTAACCGAAGCCATCACAACCATTATTGAAATTGAGACTGTGAATGTTGAATCTGTGGTGACATTAGGACTGTATCTCCGTTGGAGTTGACATCTGCTGTGACGGCTATCTCCTACTTGATCCAGGGTATTTGCACGTGCTGTGTTAGATTAGTGAATGCCAAACTGGAAAACTCTAGGTTAGGCCCTCGCAGAAGAACAAGATCAAGAGTGGAACAAGAGTGGCACACATGAGTGTCGTCGGACAAAACTGAGAAAAGAAGAAAGGACAAACTAGGCAAATGGGGAAGAAGAACAAGAGCGGCATACACATGTGCTGCTAGAAAAAAGTAGAGAGAAAACAAGCTAGGAAGAAAGTGGCCCGATAGATTCCCCAGGAAAAACTGGGAGAAAGAGGAAAACCACTGAGGTTCCAATATCCTCGGACTTGCAAGCTCAAACACGGTAAGGTTGGCTATTCTAGGGTGTGCAGGTGTGTGTGTAGGTGTTTATGTGTGCTGCCTCTTGTGTGTTGACGACAATGTTCCCATTGTTAATCAAATCCTGGACAGGATTACGGAGAGTGTGACACTTGTTTGTCGAATGTCCACTTATGCGATGGTATTGGCAAAACAAGTTAGCCTTATACCACTTAGGAAGCGGGTCTGGTGATGGATGAATCTCCAGTAGCTGCAGGAATGGCGCAACTTTGGGAAAGATGTCGTTCAACGAATCCCCAAGTGGGGTGAAGTCTCTTTCCTTATGGCAAGTCCACCTTTGCCGTTGTTGCTGCCCTTGCTGAACTGGTACGACACAACATGTCGGTTCAACGGTGATGTGTGAATGTGTAATGTGTTCAGACCTAGATGCTGGTGCGGATAAGGATATGGATGCAAGTGCTGTGCCAACAACAAAGGTCCCACTGTCAATCAAAGTCTGAGTGACATCCCGCAAAGTGTAGCATTTATCAATCGAATGCCCTGAGGCCCGATGATAATCGCAGTATATGCTCGTGTCGTACCACGGAGGGAGTGGAGTTGGTGGGGGACGTGGATTTGGGAGTCTCAGAAGGGACACAACCCGAGGAAAAACAGCGCTCAGTGGCTCACCCAGTGGAGTGTAGTCGTTTTCAACGCAACAACCTCGTTTCTTCTTAGGTTGCTGTCCTTGTTGAGCTGATGTAATGTGATGCACCGACTTGACAGTGGGAGGAGTGCGCCTAGTGTGTAGTGATGACCTATGTGTGGGACCTGCTCCTGATGCTGAGGTGGTTTCTGAGTATGTTGTTCTGCGTGTGGTGTTGAGTGCGAGAGCAACAACTGCGGCACCGGTACAGCTCCGGGTGACGGACTCAAGAAATGATGTACACTTGCACAACTAATGGGTTGATTCCTAGGTGATTATGATGCATGCTATGACCAATGCAATTTTGGTGAAGGTGGTAGAGATAACGCCCCTATCGCCGGAGCAATGTGATGCTGAGGCGATGGTATGGGCAATAATGTAGTGGGATGAGCCTGCAATGCTATAGTGGTTTGCATTGGAACCTCAGAGGTTGAAAAAAGAGGACTCTCAACAGGATCATGAGAGAGGGCCATACGCTTGAACCCTCAGGCCAAAGCTCTCATGTACTGAGCTTGTGTGGTCGAAGACCCATCAAAAGATAGGTTAGAAGGCAAGAGCAAAATAGGAATGGCCCCTAAAACAGATGAAACCGCAGTTGGTTGATCTCTTGAAATAAGAGGGCCAGAGAGATAGGGTGTAGCTGGCATAACTTCTAGGACCTGCGTGGTAGTCACCATAGTCAAATCAATGACAGGCGCTACACCGGCTTGTGTCTGCCACTGTCCCAGAAGAGGGGATAAGGATCCTCCACGATTCCCAAATCGAGACACATAGAGGGAAGAAGAAGCAGTCAAAGTGAGAGAAGGAGGATTTGAATGTGGGTGCCCCTTTGAAAACAATAACTAGAGGCTTGCTAGTTTGCGGGGCCATAGCTAACCACAAGCGAAATAAAAGGAGCGGCAAAAAAAGACAAACGCATGATCTCTAAGATGAACTACAGTCAAAAAGTGACCAATAGCTTGGAAAAGGCAAGAGAAAACAACCACGGGAGGCCGCCCGCGACGGAAACACCCGAGGTCCTAGCTGAGGACTTTGCAACAAGCTACTTGGGAAAATAGGTAAGAGAAATAGGTGTCAAAACCTAGACGATGACGCAAAGACAAATGCGAGTTATTAAAATGGCATGCCATGACACACAATGCAGATGAATGTCCTAAAGTGCACTCTCTCACCATGCATGTCCCATATGAGGTTGACCACATAGGACGCACTCATGGGTTTGGGTTTTGACTTTCGTCAGAAAAGTAGGCTCCCATTCTAAATCCTGGCCAAATCGCAGGCAGTGAACGAGTGATGTGTTGGTGGCCTCATCTCCTGCAGTAGCATGGAGTTGTACCCTCTACTAGCACCAACACGATCCCGGACAAGGGGGGACAAACTAGCAATGCGTCCTACGCCAAAGCTATAGAACAGGCTACTAGAATTGTCCTTTGCAAACTGTGGGTTGACTTAGAGGAGAAGATGCATGCTTTCTAAAATAATCATTCATGCAATATGCTTTTGTGTCTTTTACTTGCGTCTTATTAAACCATGGGGATTTGTGAGCATTTGTCTCTAGTTACGTCTTATTATTTATTTGGCTGAGTTTGTGTGTTTTATTTTAACCAAATAGGGAAGCAAACATGTCTCTACTCTTCTAATCATGGTAAATACAAAAAGGGATAAAACACACTATCATGGTACCTAAACAGTCACTCAATGAAGCAAAAGGCATGAATATGACATGTGATAGTGTAGTGCTCACAAGTAAGTGGATAAAAGCAAGTATCTCAACAAAAAGCATGAATTAGGTCATGTGCATGTGCGGTGGCATGGAAATGGTGTAAAAAGGCACAAAAATGACTAGTTAAGTCAACTATGTACAAGCAAACAGAACAATCAAACAATCATGAAGTATATTGACCAAAGCCAAGCAAGAAAACCAAAACGAAAGCTAGAATCTAGTTATCCCCAGCAGAGTCGCCAGTTCCTGTGATTATGCTGGTGGAACCCTACACAGCTCTCTTTACAGGTGCGTGGAAGCACACGAGGAGTCCCAATATGGTCACGGCGAAGATGGTGAATCCGAAGAAGAAGACTAGACTCGGAAAAACCAATGAAAGATAAAAAAGGATAAGAAAAGGAGTTGCCACCTAGTCTTTTAATGGAAAGACGAAGAAAACCAACAAGAAAACAAGATGAAGAAAACATGTATGCTCCGTGCCTAATGGATGTAGTGCACAATTCAATGCAGGCCAGAGAAATGGTAAGGATTCTTGTTACGCATGGGGAAGGGGTTAGGCACTCCCATGCTCCCGAAGAACTCGGTCTTTCTAGGTTTTCTACTTGCTAAATGGTCTATTGGATGTGTGCTTGCCTATTCAGAATGCATATGCTAAAGATGACTGAAAAACATGCCAAATCAAAGAGAAGAAATGAAAAAAAGGGAAAAAGTTAATCCGAGGGACAAATGTAGGCGTTGAGAATGCCACTTTATTGTACGTCCGTGGGGGATGAGGAAAATCGTGAAAATCAAGAAACTCTCGGAAAGCATCTCGCAAATCAACAAAAATTCGAAGAAATCCGAGAAAATCAAATTGGGGAAAATAATCTTCATTCGGGACAATGTCGGCATTGTTAAGCCTGTTAATGTACGCCCTCGGGCGATGGAAAGCCAAATCAATTCAAAAACGCGAAAATCGGAAGAAATCTGGGAAACGATGGAAAAGCCAAGCTTGAAATGAGTTAGAAATGCATGCACGATGTAAGGAAAAAATCACAAGAAAACATGCATGAAAAAAGCAACAAAATGTGCAAAATGCATGTGAGAGTGTAAAAATGTGAATTCTTGGGGTTTTTGTGCAAAAAACCCAAATTCTGAATGAAAATTGAAATTCTGAAGCTAAATCATCAAAATTACGTAGAAAAACGCATTTCATGTAATTTTGAAGAAATTCGAGGTCAAATGTGCAAATCTGTGTATTTTTAGCCAAATTGAAAATTCTTAGGGGTCAAAATGCAATTTTGCCATTAAAACATGTATTTAATGCAATTCTGTGGAAATTCAGGGTAAAATATGCAAGAAAAAGAGTCCATGATTGAAAATAGAAAGTTTCAGGGATAATTTAGTAATTTTAACCATGAAAACATGCATTCAATGTGAAATCAGTAAAGTTCAGAGGCTAAAATGCAATGTAAGTCACATCTGTGCAAATATTTGAATTCTCAGGGTTTAATTTGCAACTTTGACAGAAAAATAAGCTTTTAGAGGAATTTTAACTAGAGAAATATGCAATTTAAATGCAATTTAACTAGAGAAATATGCTTTCAGAATCATTTTCATGAAACTTAGGGGTTTTTAAGTCTGGAAAACATTATTAAGAAAGCTCAGGGGCACATTGCAATATTTTGAAATCAAACGATTTTAAAAAAAATATGTAGGGACCTAATAGTAAGGGAAATGACCTATTTGTAAGAAAATACGGACCAAAATGTAACAAAACAAAAGTCTCAAAAACTTAATCAAAGAAAACATATTTTTATTTTTTTTATAAGAATAAAAATAGACGGCTGTCGACGACGGAGCTCCGTTGTCAACGACCGATGGAGGGGCTCCTAGAGGCTATCCCATGGCCTGATCTAAGATTAGACCTCTCGGGAAGCAAGAAAAGGAGGGGAAAGAGAGATCCAAAGGTCTGAATTGAGGATCTAACGACTCGAGTGAGCTACCAGTCCCCCTTGCTGTCGGGGCACTCCGGTGATGGCACAGGAGAAGAAGGTGGCTGCTAGAGGGCTGCAACGCGTGATCTAGAGGTCCAGGAAGCTTGGGAATGATGTGCGGAGTATTTCCCCTCATCCAGAAGCAAGAATAGGGCACTTCCCCCATCCTCCGACGATGGAGGATGGGGGCGTGCCGTAGAACGTTCCTGGAGGCTTGGAGAGGCATAGCAATGCAGGAGGCATGCGATCAGGGGTTGTTTACAATCTTCTTCCCTGGCGACTGCGACATTGCGTGACTCTGGCGATCTTCTGGTGGAGGCTTTCGTAGCGACTGGAGTAGGGTTTTGATGGGTGGAGAAGAAAGAGGGAGGTCTGGGAAGGATGTTTGAGCACTCCAGGACTAGGGTCAAGCCCTAGACTCGCACCCCCACCTAAGCTACCAGAAAATCGCTCCGGTAAGGCTTGGGAGCCTGATTCCGACCAAAGAAGACCTCTAGCTCTGTTGGAATCGTGCAAGGGAGACAGAGGGAGACCTAGGAGAACATTTTGGACATGAATGGAGGTCTATAGATGGTGTACCTGGTCTGGTAGTGGAGTTGATGGTCGTAGCTCGTCGGAGGCCATTGGAGCTTGCCGAAGACGACTGGAAACTCTAAATTCTCACCTCCATGAGCTTCCTCCTTGCTCGAGGATCACTCTGGTAGCTCTGGTTGGGAGAAAAAGCTTTGGGAAGCTTCTCTCTCAATTTTCAAAAAGTCTCCTTTTCACTTGCAAATGGGTCTATTTATAGGCTTCCAAATGGCTTGGTTGGTTGTTATGGTTAGAGTGGAAGGTGGTTAAGAAGAGGTGGGAAGTGGTTAAGGTGGTTGGAATGAAGTGGGAAGTAGTTAAGTTTGTTAGGAAGTGGTGGGAAGTAGTTAAGTTTGTTGGAGAGAAGTGGGAAGTAGTTAGAGTTGTTTTGGTTGTTACATGAGTTTGTTAGATTAGTTAGGATGTAGTGGAAGTTAGTTAGGTTGTTGAGGTTTGACTTTAGGGTTTGGGACTTGACTTATGGTTTAAGATTTGACTTAGAGTTTGACCTAGGTTTTAGGGGTTGGATTATAGTTTTGAATTTAATTTTGGTCTTAACCTAGGGTTTAACCTAAGCTTTAGTGTTTATTGGTATTTTAGGGTTTTATGATTTTGTTTTGTATTTTAGGGTTTTTTCCAAGGTTTTGTGGTTGTCCTAGTGTTTTGTTTGGTTTTTCAGAGTTTTTTTTGGGTTTTTTTAGAATCCTATTGGGGTTTGGTCCATTTGCACGCATATTAGGGTGTCTACACACGGTGGTGGTGACTGTCTTGTAGGAAACCGCTTCTACGCACTTAGTAAAATAATCAATGGCTACTAGGATGATGTGATGCCCATTTGAAGCTGTTGGATGGATGGCACCGATGACATCGATCCCTCAGGTAGAGAAAAACCATGGTGAGGACATATTGTATAGCTACTGCAAGGAAGCATGGATCAAGTTCCCATGGATCTGATAGGTGTGGCATCTTCGGGCAAATCGACAATAGTCTACCTCCATGGTGGACCAAAAGTAGCCTTGCAACATGATTTTCTTGGCTAACTGTATTCCACTCATGTGTGGCTTGCACGTCCCAGCGTGGACTTGTAGCATTACAGCATCAGCCTTTTTCTAGCTCAGGCATAGTAGAAGCATCTAGTTGTACGATTTGTGATACAAATGTCCAGCACCAAGGACATATTTCGATGCCAGGTGCATCATGGTTTTCCTATGTGTAGCCACTACGCTTGAAGGTAGGCTTCCTTTCTCGAGGAAGGTCTTGATGTCTTGGTATTAGAGGAGCTCCTCCGTCGCATCCACTTCTTCTATGCTTATATGGTGCACTGGCTGGTCTGCTCGGGTCATAGAGACTTCCATTGTACGATTTCTGGCATCGAAAGCCATGATGCTAATATTGCTAATGCATCCACATAAGCGTTCTTGGCTCTGCTCATGAAAGAGAAGTGGATTTCCTAGAATTCTATCATGAGTCTTAAGAGGTAGTTGTGGTATGGCACTAGCTTCAAATCTTTAGTCTTCCAAAGGCCATTAACTTGTGAGATGACCAAGAGGGTGCCATCGTGAACTTGGATCTTGCGAACACCCTGTTCTAGCATAGCTTGGAGCCCAAGGATGCATGCCTTGTATTTGGCCTCATTGCTGGTGTGTCTGAAGCTTGGCTTCCTAGCATAAGGGGTCATCTGGCCCTATGGCGTTACCAGCACTGCATCGATGCTAATTCTTTTCTTGTTGACTATCCCATCAAAATAGAGGTGCCACTGTTTCACTTTCCCATGCTCCTCTGACTCTAAGTTGTCCATGGTGAACAATAGTCCTTATTTGGGAATTGAGTCTACAATGGTTGATAATCTGGCAAGGGTAATTCTGCCAAGTGGTTTGCTACAGCCTACCCCTTCATGGATTTTTGTGTGGAAAAAGTGATATCATACTGGGACAACAACACCTACCATTTAACACACCTACCCACCAATGCTGGTTTTTGAAACAGGTACTTCAATGGATCATGACGACATAAAAGCAGTACAAGATAGGCCATCATGTAGTGCCTCAAGCGCTGTGTGGCCCTGATTAAGGATAGGCAGACTTTCTCAATGGTGGTGTACTTGGCTTAGCAATCACTGAATTTCTTGCTCAGATAGTAGATCGCTTGCTCCCTAAGATCTGATTCATCATGTTGGCCTAAGACTACACCCATGGAATGCTGTGTCATTGATAGGTATAGGAGTAGCGGCCATCCTGGCACTAGAGGAACCAAAACTAGAGGCCTCACCAGAAGATGTTTGATCTTGTTGAAAGCAACTTGACACTCCTCACTCAAGTCGATCTGGGTGTTTTTCCTTAGGAGGTTGAAGATTGGTTCACAGATTGGTGTAAGCTGAGTAATGAATGACTGATGTATTATAGTCGTCCTAATAGCCTTCAGACTTCTTTCTCTGTGGTGGGGGGAGGCATGTCAATGATAGTCATTGCTTTACTAGGATCCACCTCGATTCCCCTCTAGCTGACAATATATCCGAGGAGCTTCCAAGATGATACCCTGAAATGCACATTAACAAGGTTTGAGCTACAGCTTGTACTTCCATAAACAGTCGAATAGTTTTCTCAAGCAGGTCAGATGATCCTTGGATTCTCTTGACTTGGCAATCATGTCATCCACGTGTACCTCCACTTCTTGGTGCATGAGGTCTTGAAAGAGTACTGTCATCGCCCATTGGTACATGGTGCCTGTGTTCTTCAACTCGAATAGCATCACCTTGTAGTAGAAGACTCCATAGGGGGTGATGAGTGACATTTTCTCCATATGTTCTTCGGCCATTCTGATTTGGTTGTAGCCCGAGAAAACAGTCCATGAAAGACAACATCTTATGCCCTACGGTATTGTCCACCAGGACGTCAATGTGAGGTAGTGGGAAATCATTTTTTGGGCTCATCTTGTTGAGGTCTCTGTAATCTCTATACATGCAGACCCGTCCATCTTTCTTTGGCACCGACATGACGTTAGCAGGCCATTCGGGATAAAGGACGACCTTAAGAAAGTCAACTTTATGCTGCTTCATGATCTCTTCCTTGAGCTCGAACAGCCACTGTGGTCACCATCTTCTGAGTTTTTGCTTAGATGACTTGTTGTTAGGCTTGAGCAACAATGTGTGCACAACTACCTCGACATCCAAACTGACCATGTCATCATAGCTCCAAGTAGAAATTTCTATATAGTCCCTTAGAAAATGAATGAACTTTGCCTTTGGCTGTCGTGTCAACTAAGCGCTGATGCACACTTCCTTCACATCATCTGATGTACTAATGTTCACCAGCTTTGTCTCATCTTCAACATGGAGGTTAAGGCCCCTTCGGTCATTGTCGTATGGTCGGAATTCTGGCAGTGATTTATCATTATCCTCTATGCCTACATCATCATCCTCTTCATAGGCTATGAGCTCGAACAAGATCTTTCGCTCAAATGTTCGATCTGAAATGTCAAAAGAGAGTATCTGCTTTGACTCTTGACCTTGACAGTGCTTGAGGAGGGTTATGCTGACCCACGTGTTCTTGTAGTTGTGGTGGGTAGCTTCTGCATTGGCTTTCTCTGAGCTTGTTGATGGACTGAACTGATTTGCCTCCTCTACTGCCAAGTCATTATTGAAAGCTACTTGATTTTCTGAATTTTCCGTGGCCAAGTGGTGAGATGGCCTTATTGGGTAGGCATTGCTGTATTGGCTATTTTGACAGTCCCCACATAGGAGATTAGCTCTCATGGTCTAGTAATGGCTGATTCTCTCTCCTCGAGGACCATAATTGCTGACTGGCCCTAAGACTTTTGTGGTGCAGGTGTTGTACTTTGCTTTGTGACTGTTGCCTTGCCTTTCCTAGTTCTGTCTTGCTCTGTCACATCCTCTGCCAACACAGCGAACTACTTTTGGAAAAGAATCTCTAGGTCCTAGAGCATTGTGCCTACTTGGGCCTCCGCAGCTACTCCCTCCTCTTCATCAGAGGTGAGGACAATGTAGTAGCCTTGCACAAGCTCACTGTTCCTACAACTTGCGGTATCTATGCTTAGCACGATGTTACTAGCTGTGAGCTGGATTGGGACGGGAAATGATGCTAGAAGGATTACTGCATTCTCTAAGAGATGAACTGATGAGGTTACTACACTTGGTGGCTGAGCTAATTGTTGGACAGTCAGAATGTTGATTACGTCTTTTATCGATGTAAGCGATGGATCTATGGATGATTCTACTAGGTGTAACATCTGTATTGGATTGACTGATGTGGAATGTGGAGATGCGACCATTGCTATTGCAAGATTTTGTGATGAAGCAGGTAGGGCAGTTGGTGTGGTGGAATTGACTGATGGCCCTATCATTGAGCATGATTGCTGTGAGGGAACCGCTGATATCGTGGGTAGATTGCACTACTGGGATCTGTGGTGGTGTTGTAGTGGTGGTGATTGATGAAACGATTAGAGGGATTGCATAAGGAACTGATATCAACACTGTAGACACCCCAATTTTGAGCTCATTTGGTAGCAGACTCCTTCGGTTGATGCTTTGGTTGCAACCACCAAAACCCTAGTCCATGTAGGTCCCAATCAAACCCACACTAGCCCACATGACCCAATAAAACACTAAAACCCATTAAAATTTACTAAAAAACAAATAAAACACTTAATCCAGCTAAAATCCAACAAAACCCAAACAAGAACCCTAATCAAACAAAATCCAATTAAATCCACTTAAAAATCCAACCATAATTCCTAATCCACTTAATCCAGCTAAAATCCAATTAAATCAACTTAAAATCCAATAAAACCCTAATTAATCAAATTTTTAA
>JAMKQA010029602.1:0-23399 GCA_024699735.1 Posidonia australis
TCTTCAATATTGTCTAGAGATGAAATTTCACTAGATGTAGCCATGAAACATGAGTGAGCTACTTCACCACACGAAGTAGTGTCTTCATCAGTAGAAGAGCTACTATCATCCCAAGTGGCTTGAAGAGCTTTCTTTTTCTTAATTTTTCTTTTTCTTTTGAACTTCATCTTTCTTTAAGAAAATTTTGAACTTATGACTTATAAGAGCAAGATCTTCTTCATTCGAATTATCCAATTCGATGGAGGCGTTAAGCGCAATTCTTTTCTTTTCTGGAATATTTTTTAATTCTTTTTCTTTCAATTAAACTTCATATGAAGTAAGGTTTCCTATAATATCTTCAAGGGAATATGAGGATAAGTCCTTAGCTTCTTCTATGGCTGTGATTTTCTTTTCCCAATCTAAAGTTAGAGATCTTAAAATTTTTCTAACTAATTCATTTTGAGAATAACATTTTCCAAAGAATTGTAAATTATTAGTTATCTCACTAAATCTAGTAAACATATCACTAATAGATTCATTTGGTTGCATTTTAAACATTTCATATTTATATACAAGCATATTTATTTTTGTTTCTTTTACTTGATTTGTTCCATCATAGGTGATTTCTAAAATATGCCAAGCCTCATGAGAAGTATTACAATTTGAAATTCTATTAAATTGGTCTTGACTAATTGCACAGAATAAAGTATTTAGGCCTTTAGCATCAAGTGTTGCTAGATTTTTCTCCTCTTTGTTCCATTCCTTATAGTTCCTTTTACTAAGTGTGTATCCATTTACAACAATGTCCCATAACTCAAGATCAATGGATTTAAGATAGATGTTCATTCTACACTTCCAATAATTATAATTATTTCCATCAAAAAATGGTGGCCTACTAATACTTTGACCCTCTACAATATTTTTGTTAAATAAACTAGAAGCCATATCTAGAAGATGATTAAATCTTTTTCCTAAATTAACCTTGCTCTGATACCAATTGTAGGATCTAAAAGCTTCTCTAGAGGGGGGGTAAATAGAGAATTTTAACTTTTAATATCTCTATAATCAATTTTAACAATAATCTGAATTGATAAGTAAATTGATTCACAATATTCTACTTATCATGCACAATAGAATTTAAAGCATAAGAAGGAGATGAGAGTAATTGATAAACACAAGTAATTTATAGTGGTTCGGCAACCCAGCCTAGTCCACTCCTCAAGACCCTCTTGAGATTTTACCCTTATTCTTAAATGAAAGAATAACTTACTTGTTGATAGTCCACCAACTCAACTCTTGCTCTTTCCACTTCTCTACACCTCGAGAAGCTAGAGTCTTTTCTTTGATGCTTTACAACAAGAATCTTTTCTCATAAAGCTCGATTACAACTTTTGCTTACAAATTGCTTGTGAGGATATTGAATTTGACTAAAGGAGATGAAGTATTACAAGTATTCAATGTGTGTCTTAAAGAGGCATAAATGTGTAGTATTTATAGCCACCAACCCTTCATCAAATGTGTCTAACGACTATACTAACGGTTGTAAACGGCTAGTACTTCGGTATGCCGTTTTGCCCTTTGATGTGCCGTTTTTCCTTCAGTCTGCAATTCACGGTCAATTCGGTATGCCGTTTTGATTTCGGTATACCGATTTCTCCTGAAGCGGTATGCCGTTTTTCCATCGGTATGTCGTTTCTGCATTTTCCTTTAATTCTGCAACTCTTCCGAATTTTGATGCTTTGTTTCGTTTTCTCCTGAAACGGTATGCTGTTTTTCCTTCGGTATGCCGTTTCGCTTTTCTTCTTTATGGAAACGGAAGGTTGAGGAGTGTACCGTTGCTTCTGACTTATGTACCGTTTTTCTCTGAATCGGTATACCATTTTACATACGGTATGCCATTTTTCGCGAGGTCCAAATTTAGGAGAGGTGTTGCTAAATTTTTCAGCTGTTTGGTGCACCACCTATGTGCGCCGCTGAGGTGCGCCTTTGTTATGCGCCACCTTGGTGCGGAAGGTCGATGAGTGTGCCTTTGTTATGAGCTGAGAAACTATATGATTTTTGTCCTTAACAACTTAATACCTTTTTTCGAGTATAAATTTACAACAATTAATTACAATTGTCTGTAATCATCAAAATAATCACAAATATTTCTAACAAGTTATCTCTTTCTTTCTCTCCCTTCTTCACGTTCTCACTTAAAACCCTAGAGGATAGCCACTAGCTGATACCATGTTCACATCTTTCGTGTTGGAGGTTGAAGTAACCAAAGTCCTTTAAAGAAGCAGTTTTTTGTCATCGTGGTTTGCTCTATCACATGATGATTGTTTAAATATGACACAACCCCGATTAATGGTTCCATGGGTGTTTAAGATTCAACGGAGGTGGTTGTGAATTTTTGAGTAGATAGATCCTCCACTAATTGAATATGAAATGGAGGTAATTTGGATGCTTTATTAACAGGTGACTAAGATTTAGACATAGAGAAATGACTAAACTTTTCCCTAAATCTGATATACGAAGCCTTTTGTTATTTTTCAGGTTCATCCTCCATTATTAAGAAAACCTTCAAAATTGATATTAAATGTGTATAAAATTGTAGACATCTGTGAGATACAATTGACAAACAAATACACAAAAGATTATAATAGAGGGTTTCTAGTCGCTAATGATTGGAAATCATAGACGATAATTTTCTCATCCATACTAGAGGGAGTGGATTGCAATAATGGTAAGAGACACCCTTATTGGTCCACTTAGTCCAAGCCACATCATTGTGGTTCAGTCCGCTACATCACTGCTTAGTCCACACCATGCCACATCATTGTGGCTCAGTCCACTACATCGCCGCTTAGTCCACACCATGCCACATCATTGCTCGTCGCTCAGCCTTATTGGTCCGCTCAGTCCATGCCACATTGTTGTCGCCTAGTCCTTGCTGTCATGGAAAAGAGAAGTACAAGAAAGAAGAGGAAAAAAAGGAAGAATGAAAAGAAAGAAGGGTAAACCTAGAGAGAAAATAAAATAAGAAGGGCATAACTATCATTCCGTGTTAAAATTTAACAAAAATACCACAACTATTATAAATTGAAAAATAATATTAGTTTAAGGTACCAGAGTGAATGGTTATATAAATAAGGGTATTGAAGTGAAAAATAAGTATAGTTGAGGATACTATTAAGGAAATTACTTTTTCAAAATCACGACTATTTTTACATTATATATAGATACCCTTTCAACATATTACTGCAATAATGGAATAAAAATATAATTTTTATTAAAATGGACATTTAATGTGGTATTGTTTAGCAATAATAATGAATCTTAGGCGTAGATTAGGTATTTGTATGGTAATGATTGATGAAATTTTTATTAATATGAATGAACTTGACCAAATAAATGAATTTAATTCTAAAGATGAAGATAATTTATGTAAATTGTTTGATGATTATTTTAATCAATTTAGTTGTAATAGTAGTTCTATGGTTGCTCATTACTCTCTTTTTATAATAACAGAAAATCATAATGATTTTGTAATATGGAGTAGAATAAAAAAAAGATAAATATTCCAAATCAACAAGTAATAATGAATTAGAAACTTATTTAAAATTTGATTTTGGTTTCAACAAAAATATTGAATTACATGTATTAAATTAGTGGTCTACTAACTCATATAGATATCCTATTGTTTCATATATGACAAAAGATTTATTAACAATTTCAATGTCTATTGTGGCATCGGAGTTCACTTTTTTGCAAATAAAAGTGTCTTAAGCGATAGAATATACAAATTATCGAAGAAATCGATGGAAGCTTCGGTTTGTCTAAAGGCTGGTATGATATTGTAGATCGAATTCAAAATTTGAAATTGAATGACGAATCAGAAGAAGAAGAAGATTATATGACTTCTACGATAGAAATAGAATAAATTTATAATAACTTTGTAATTATATTTTGTTGTAACTTATAAAACTTTATCTAGATGATTTTTTTATTTTTTTATTTCAATTATAAGAAAATAAATAAAATATTTTTATTTAATTTTTAAACATTATCTATATCTATTTTAATAATTTCTAACATACATAAGCAAAAAAAGACAAAGGACCTAGCCCAACTTGGCCTTCCAGACTTGATTCCGTAAGGAACGAAAGGCTAAGGCTAAGACTAGGTTAAAGTCCTTTACGCGGAGGCCTGGCTTTACTTTGGTACGTCGGTAGACCTGGCCAACCTGACCCAACCTAGGCCTACACTTTTTCGAGTCAAGTCAACCTATCCTGGCCTTTTTTAGGTCTACGGAGTGGTGGTGCTTTTTGAAGTTTCAATGATCTACGATGGACCTTTTAGTTGTGTTTTTGAACCATTTTCCTTAAGACGGTTAAGTTGACGGGGATTTTTCACCATCAATCATCATTCCAGAGTATGAACTCTAGATATTGCCAACATTAATATATACTTTTAATATTCATGCAACTTAAACTTTTTTTTATTTCTTGTACAACTACAAAAAGATTTTAAGACCTCATCAAGTGATTGTGAATCTTGTTGTTGATACATTTATTGTATGACTTTTATTCTTTGCATATTTTTTTTGGTGTATATCCTCTCTCTTTGGTCAATTTTAGGCCAATTGATACCAATTTTTTGTAAAAATAATAAAAATATAGAGACCAATACATCATAACTATTACTTTGGAACGAGAATGTTTTTTCTTTTTCATTTTTTCATCTTTTTTTTTTTTTTGAAAATCAGGAGAATGTACTATATATGAATGAATGACTTGGCACTAGGGTTTTGAGGTTTTTTTCACTTGAATACTCTCGAACACTGTTATTATACACAATGCCTTTGAAATATTCTATTTGCCTCCACACTCTGTCAAATACTAAGGTAACGTTTGATAACGATTTCATAGTTTATTGGAAATAATCATTTATTGATAAAAAGTTAAACCAAATATAAAAAAAAAAAACTAATTTATTTAAAAACGTCAGTTTATTTTTCATGTGTAAAACTCACTAAAAACGTTGAAAATGAAAAACTATAAAACATAATTTTTTTAAAAAATATTAATTTTTTTTTCACTGTAATCAATTTTCCGATAATCGTTACTCCATGTAGCCTAACTTGACACCCCCAGTCGACGGTACACAAAGCAATGGTTGAAACATTCCACGTGGCATGCGAAGGAATAAGCCATTTTGAGCGTGAAACAGTCCCATGAGCCCTAACCTTGAGGTTGATGTTTTTGATAATAATTACGAAGTTGATGCGCTTTCGATTCTCATGAAAGAATTTTCTTTGGTAAACTAAGTGATTGTTAGGGTGATGTTACCACCCATCATGAGGTAAAATCCCACACGCATGTGTTGTACAAACTTGTACGGTTGTTTTACCTCTTCAGTTGGACCCAGAGTCACACAAAACACAATTTAGTCTTTCTCAAATGAAATGTTAATACTACACAACCTTATGACTTGTGAGTAGCTTCGTCCACTGGTTCATGGTTTTTATATTTAGATTTATTGGAATAATCATTGAGGACGTCGGATGTACACTTCCTCGAAAGAGGACCATTTTTCTCTTTCCTTTCTTTTTTTTGTTTTATTTTTTCGTTTAGGACCCCTTTTTTTTTTTTTTTTTTTGGGTGATAAACGCAACTCATCTATAGTGAGATGTTACAATAAAGCTCTGGCCATTGGCAACTACTTTTTCCCCTCGTTTGAATACAGATAGAAGATACTGAAGACTTCCCCCAAGTAATGCAACTCCCTTGAAATCTTCTTGTGTAAGATAATATTTTTATAAATTTTACAATGACAGAACAATAGAGAACCAAAACCCTTTTCCTTTACCTCGACATATTTTTTTTGTTGGAAATGGTAATAATATTAGTAATTCTTGATTATGAGTCCACCACCAGGAACATCCAAAATCAAAGTCTCAGATAATACAAAAATGCTAAGGATCTAGAGGATCCAAATGAAACTAAAATAAGTCTGACCATTGTTAATACAAGTATGGCCAGAATATGTCCAAAAATCGTTAAGTTTAAATCCCATTCTTCAGAATATCACAGAAAGTAACAAAATAAAACAAGATCAAGAGGAATGATCTTCAAAAGGCCTGACTTTAGAGGCATTTGCTGAGAAAATAGGAGTTCCAGGATTTGGATTCACAGAAGATGTCCCTACATTTGACTAGTCCATGGTCCAAGAATTTTACATGTCTGTGACGGATTGTATTAAGACATCCCTTTCAAAACCTGTACCTAAATTTACTGTCCAAGCATACATAAGTGAAATAATATGAAGTAAAGTTAACCTACATGAGTTAGCTAAATTGTGAAAAATTCTACTGTTTCTCTCCTTCCAGATACACCAGGTCACAGCCGAAATGAGCACATGCCATCCATGATCAGACAGTGCAAAGGCACAATGAGGCTTATAAGTGAAGAGATCATTCATATGATAATACACAGGATACATAAGATTATTAACAAAAAAATTTCAAACAGAAACTGCAAAAGGACAGTGAATAAACAGATGCGAAACTATTTCATGGTAGCAATTACACATAGGACATAATTCGTGACCATGCCATCCCTTTTTCCTAAGGTTATCCCTTGTTAGTATCTTGTTTGATACTGCTAGCAAGTAAATAATTTAACTTTTAGTGGCACCTAAGCCTTCCAAATGAGCTTATACAAGTGAAATCTCAGTCCACCATCATTTATAGCTTTATAACATGAATTAACTGTGAAAGACAAATAGTGATCAACCTGCC
Source organism: Posidonia australis (assembly GCA_024699735.1). Lineage (NCBI taxonomy): Eukaryota > Viridiplantae > Streptophyta > Magnoliopsida > Alismatales > Posidoniaceae > Posidonia > Posidonia australis. Next base: position 6,764 of record JAMKQA010029602.1, read on the forward strand.
AACAGATTTTATTTTTTCCCAACTGAAACTGAAATCCAGATAATATATCTACCAATTGACCCACTCGGGATAAAAAAATTTGCTGATTAATCTGTTGCATAGGGTTGCTGTTGAATTCAAATAATCCTTGAAGATCACTCACTATTAGACACATAACCGTTTTCACAGATGCCCTCTTATGTTTTGCTATTTTATACAGATCTGGAAATCTGTATTTAAGAGGGGAGCCATTAATCCAGTTATTTTCTCAGAATATGGTGTCCTCACCGTTGCCTACTTCTATTGATGTAAAACAGTTAAGAATGTTGAAGCAGGACTTAAGTTGTTGCCAAATAGGAGAACACTTCCTATCTGATAAGTTAAGCAACGCCCCTAGCCCAGATCTAAAATAGTATCTGGCTTTTAATAAGCTGGGTCATTTTAAATTTGGGGCACAGGTCCAGAGTTTCCATAGTAATTTACATTTAAGGGCTACACAAAAATTTCTAAGATTTATAATGTCCCACCCCCTATGCTCTTTGGGCCTACATAAGGCTGCCCATTTCACTAAGTGATATCCCTTATTGTTTGAAGGTGTAGATTGCCAAAGGAATCTGCTTCTAAACCGATTAATTTCCTTTTCCATTCTTTTGGGCAGATATAATACTGAAAGGTAGTAGGTTGGGATCGCAGATGATACAGAATTGACTAGAGTTAATCTGCCCCCTAGAGAAAGGAATTTAGCTTTCTATGTTGACAACTTGTTTTAGATCTTCTCTAGGACTGGTGCCCCTAAACATATTTAGTCTACTATATTATTTGTTTAGGAGAGAGAAATAGAAGTTAGATTAAATAATAATGAGAAAGTAGAATTGTTTTTTTCATTTTTTTTCTTTGTTTTTAGTATATTCTATTTATTTAATTCTAATATAGTTTTCTATTTTTGGTGGTAAGTGTATCATGGGAAATTGAGAATATGTCCTATCTAATCCCTATAACTATAAGCCGATTGAGTTGTATACTTTCTTCCTTTCCAGGAAAACAAAGGATCAGAACTTTTGTCACGGGAACTCATTTATTACAATTCAAAAAAAAAAAAAAAGGAACTCATTTATTATTTAACTTAATTTTAACCAACATTTGGAACTAAGTATAAAAATGTAATTTTGAGGATTTGTGTGTTTTCCATGACCTCACATGTAGGATTCGATCGAACAAGGCAATAAGAAATGTGGGAAGGAGAAAAAAAAAAGGGAAATAAGCAATCTCTTTTTTGCACAAATAGTGATAAACAATTGAAGAAGGTTGCATTTTTGTTGTCAGATTTGATTTTGTCTTGTGCATAATATACTTGGTCGAGAATGGGGTATTTAGAGGACCATCCAAATTGAACAAAAATACATAAATACCATCCAAAATTGTAAAAATCCACATATACAAATTAATTATTTTATACACAAATATCATCAAGTTGGTTTGAAGTTAGAGTTAACAGAATATACCATGATGATGTTGACTTTTAAATCCTTCTTCCAACGGTCATTTCTTATTCCTTTTTTTTGTCTTTTTAAATCTTTAACGTCCGTTTCTTCTTAATTATCTCCTTCTCTAACGGACCTTTTTTTGTTGTGTGGATAGTTTACTTTTTGATAATTTTTAATAGAAAATATTATATAAAGCAATAATGGAAAAGTTTCACTCCCTTAGGTTGACTTCTTAATTAGCCGAACTTAAGATTTAACCTAGAATTTGACGGTGAATTACATTTATGTATAAAAAAAAAGGGACAAATAGTATACACTAGACTATTAAAATTTCAGATGAAATTTTAGTTTTGTTTTTTTTAATTTAGATGGTACACGTGTATATCCCCTAATCTAGAATTGTTTTTCTTTCTCAAAGGCTCATGCAAAGGAAAATTTATGCAAGACTCAGAAAGTGATTTCCTTGATGAAAACGATTATCTGAAAAGTAAAACCATTTGTTTTTTTTTTTTGTTAACGGTAGGATTTTATATATATGAGAAGAAGGAGTTCAACACTAGTCCATATTACAGTACCATGAGATCCAGGAATCCACAGAAATTAAAGAGTTTAAAGTATTTCATATTACAAGCCAATAGTCAGCATGTAAAAATACGACTAACAAATTGTTAATCAACTTGTGGGATTCTCTTCCATGTGGGCAGGGGTAGAAACACTGCTGTCCCTGCCTTGCTGGGGATCTGATGGGGCCAATGGGTCATGCTCCCATTCTTTTTTTTGCTTGAATGTGGACAACGATTGTAGAATATCAATCTTTTCAAATCCTGTGCCCAAACATTCTAACCAACAATGAAACATAGAAATGATATCATTTATAAGCATGATATTATTTTTGCAAGTACCCCTGAATACTCTATTATTTCTTTCTTTCCATATACACCATAGAAAAGTCTGAACAAAGGAGTGAGATCCTTGTAAAGTTGTGTAAAATTTAAACACAGGGGGGTAGACAAATAAATCATCAATAGCAAATATAGTAGGATACATGCGTCCAAAAGTAAAAGCAGACCATATAGTATAAGTGAAGGGGCAAAATAAAAAAAAGGTGTGTAACAGTCTTTTTATTCTGTTTGCAAAAAATGCATAGATCTGGTCCTACCTAGCCCTTTCTAGAAAGATTATCTTTTGTCATTATTTTGTTAGTAATGACTAACCAGGAAAAAAGTTTAACTCTAAGAGAAACCCAGCAATTCCAAACTTCTTTAATAAATTTAAATCTACAACCCCCATCATTTAACATTTTATAGCAAGACTTTAGAGTGAAGTCTTTAGAGTTAAGATTCCAAACAAGACTATCCTCTTCCTCTGATAATATGATATTATTGAGAATATGTAAGAAACTTTGATATTGAAATTGTAAAGAGTCAACTGCAGCATGGTACATATTTCTGGGAAAAATTCTAGCAGGGTTAACAACATAGAATTGAAATTTTTTTTTAACAGAAGCATGCTTGAACTTTGCCAAATTATATAAATCTGGTAAAACATATTTTAACTTTTCTCCATTCCACCATTTATTTTCCCAGAAAACTGTACTTCTACCATTATTAACTTGGAATGATGAAAATCCACTGATTATCTCAAAACAATTTTTTATTTCTAGCCATAATGGAGAGGATCTGCTGTTGGAGACATTGAGAATAGCACCTGGTCCCTTTCTGACAAAAAACTTAGCTTTGATAACCTCTTTCCACTTCAAAGAGTAAGAATTGGATAGAAGTTGCCACAGAAGTTTGCAAGTCCATTTTACTAAATGACATGCAGTACTCGAAGATAGAAAGTTCTATAAAAATCTGCTTCTAATTTTGTCAATTTATTTCTCTACCCTTACAGGAAGGTGAAGAACTGAGAGATAGTATGTAGGAATAGCAGATAATACAGCATTAATTAAGGTAAGTCTACCTCCTAATGTCAAATAATTTACTTTCCAAAGAGACAATTTTTCAAATAAGTTTACCTCCTAAGCAAAACCATTTGTTACGCCTCTAGTATTGGGATTTTGTTGCAATCAGTACTCATTATAGAATATACAATATACTGGCCACGATTCCATGTGTGAGGACGTTCTTGAACAGTGTTTCGAGGAATCATTAGCTGAAATATTGCTGGATTGCGATTGAAAAGTTCAACTGGTACTTTAGGACAGCAGGTGCTTAGAAACTATTAAAACCCGCAGGTTTGTCAATCAGCCTAGAATTGTTCGAGAGAAAAAAATTGGCAGGTTTTCCGTTAAGGCACCGCACCTATCTCAAACTCATATACGAAGTGTACATAAATTGGTAAAAAGAATTTCAGCCCATAATGAGTTAAACTTCACTGGTCCAATAATACTTTTACAGTATGCGAACTAATTATCAGAGACTTGAGATAAGGCTCATGAATCATGATCTGTTCCCGAAGCCACTGCAAAACATTCACTCTAGAAAAAAACCTAAAAAAGGCTAGCATTCACATTTTTACGAAAAGCTTATACAGGGAAAAACAATGTTTACCGTAGAATCATCTTTTTTCACTACAAACAGGAAAAATTTTCTCGTCATCAAACCGTCCAAGCAACAGAGCAAGCTACGAATGTATATACGAAAGTGCTGTCTTTTACTTACTACGACCAATTTACAAATACCATTGTCTTTTGCTTAGTATGATCAAGTTACAAACTAGCTAAACACGAGAATAAGATCCAGTCCTATAACTAAAAACTCCGAAAATATTTGTATATTAGCACTACGCCGAAAGCCCAAGACAGATGCAGATAGCACTAACAGAAATATAGACTCAATTCTCTTCTTCAAATTTCAATCCACGAATTAACATCCATTTAATCCACAACCACTACCCAAGCCACTTACGCCCTTCGTGTAGGGTAGCCGCCCATTCTCTCCGGCTGACGTTGTGCTGTAGACGGAAGAGCCCAATTCCTGTTCTGCCCACTAGGGCCACCCCCTGGTCATAAAAGGCAAATGGTAAGACAAAACGCGGCAATCAACTAATTACGACTCCAAACTACACACTGTAAGTGTTGCGAATATCTTGCTACCGTTTTGCTGCATAAGAGGTACAGCAGTAAGCATGTCGGAAATGAAAGAAAAACATAACAAGTCACAAACGACATCACGCGTACTTCCAAACCCTTGGGCAAAAGAACAAAGACAAATCAAGAGAACCAGCACGTTAATTTGTTCAAATGAAAAACATGAAACCTAGATATAACTGCAAATTAAATCTCACAAAGGAACACTACGTCAGTAACAATACCATATGGCTGGACATTTCAAAATAAACATGCCCTGAAATTAGATATCACACTGGTTTATCTTTGTGTGGACAGTACATAACCGAGCACAAGACAACTAGGAGTCTAGGACCCGTCTCTTCAATTGATACGTCTGATTTACCACAAAGATATGGTCATCATGCACCATATTTCCTAGAAATCTCACACACCAAAGTATGTCGCACCTCCTATTCTTTTCTGTCTATTCTAATACTATTGTGCACCCCCACCTCTATGCAATAAGATTTACAGTGTTTCAAATCCCCATTCTGGTTCAATCCCTATGCAATAAGATTTACGGTGTTTCGAATCCCCATTCTGGTTCAATCCCTATGCAATAAGATTTACGGTGTTTCGAATCCCCATTCTGGTTCAATCCCTATTCTAATACTATTGTGCACCCCCACCCATGCAGAACCGTTTGAACCAATACTGGTTGAACTGGTTGCATAGCTGTCAACTGGTGAGCGAATTTATTGGTGAGCAAAGTTTAATTATTAACAAGATTTCCTTTTTCCTCTACTCCATGTACTCAGCATTGTAAGAAAAAGAATGAAAACACATTAACCAAAAATTCTAATTCAAAAACAAGACGTCTAATTATCATTATATGCATATTTATCTAGATACAACAAAAGCATTTTCCTTTTTGACTCAGTACTTTCTAAAATTAGTTTAGCCATATCTGACGAGTCCAACGAGGTCACCGACCAATTGATCCAATGACCATTCACCCAGTGACAAACCACGACAGTACTGGGTTTAAAAACTTCTATTTAGCCAACTACCTCTGAAGAACATGACTAAACACATATGAAACAAAAGATTCTTGATTATAATCAAAACAAAAAACACAAACATATAAACAAAAGAGAACAAGAGGACCATATAATAAACATAAAATCCGACTCAGAAGAAACTAGCAAATATTTTTCTGATAAAGATATCATTAGTGATACTCTTTTACTCCTTTAGTAAATCTTATCCCATCAATCTAGGGTTAGGTTAAGCAAAGATAATTCACAATCCAATAATTTATGATCCACTGTCCTAGAATCAAAGCTCTATGAAGGTCCAAACCAAAGCTACTTTCACTAAAGACATGCACTTCACAACATTCACAAATCAATCAGCAAATAGGATAATCAAGAGTAGACATCATAAGATTCAAATAAATACTTGAAAACTCAAAAGAGTTTAGAAAGGCTTCTTTCAGAGATCTAAATATATCAACAGAAGACAGCACGGAAACAAAATAAGAAGCATGTTTTTTGTAGAATAAATCCTTGAGTGTTAAACAAGAGCAATATTAAATGTATGTACGCACACTTACGGGACTAGCACAAAGCAAAAGCCCCAAATTTACGAATGTTTGACAGCTTTACTTTAACAGACACCAGTGCAACAAACGATGTCTAAACTAGCTTAAACAAAATACGAATGTTTGACATTAAAAAAAACATTCAGCTGATTCTGGTAAAACAAAGAGATATTTTAAAGGATATACACTGACTCACTGTTAACCAAAGCATGATATGGGAGTCGTCTCAGCCAGCATCCATTGGACAAATACTAGATAGACATCTATAAACTATTCCTCAAATATTTCAATAATTTGCGTCGTGAATTATCTAACAAACAATAAGGAATTCCATACACATTTATCTACCTACTGACACTATCATACAAAAGACTAATTTTCTGATCTAAAACAATATCATCCTGCTATGGCAGAAAATGGATTGTAAACTGAATAGAAATGATGGATAACATGGACAACTCAACAAAAAGTTGAAAGCTGTGGCACAAGATGAACATGTCAATATGTATAAAATCATAAAACAAGCCAAAGTTCACGGTAAAAACCCACAACATTCTAATTCCTCAATAATTATATAAAACTCTATATTTGTCTTGGCAAAGTTTACAAAAGGTGTGAGGAAATCAAGTCACTTCTACTTTATCATGAAAATTCACAAGAGCTTTTCCTCCAATGGACCTATAAAGTATCATGATATATGCACAAGTAAGAACATATAAATTCTAAAAAAAATCCAAGTCATCTCATGCAAAGATTCAAACGTATAGTAATGCTTATTATAGGATACTTATCTAATGTTATTTACAAAGCTTTCTCTTCCATAAGTATAGAATAGTAATACAAAGTATCTACATGAAAACACATGAGCACATGCTATTTGCTTTTTTTGACTTTTTATGTCCTTTTTTTTTGACAAACGGTAGTGACGACTATTTCCCCTCATATTTTTTCCCATGTAGTTCGTGAGATTCGAACCCATAAAGGGGTGTGCGTTCCACTCTCCCTAGCCATGGTGTTGTTGGCTAAGGAAGTAGAACGCACACCCCCCTCTTAGATTTGAAGTTCACAAACCGTAACAACTGCTATGGTGCAGTTGACTAGGCAGAGTGGAATGCACACTCCTCTCTTGAGTTTGAATCCCGCCACGAGGGAAAAAAAAAGATAGAATAACCCCCACTACCATTTGCAACAAAAAAAAGTTATTTTCCCAAAAATAAAACTTTCCATCCTTCTTTTACCAGCAAATGGATAAACAAAACACTATGAAAAAGGTTGCTCATGAGCCATAGAATAACTAAACGAAGATTACACATAATTGACATTATAAAAATACTATGAGATAGGAATTAATAATCTTAGATGATTTGGTTACTAGGAATGAAATTAAAAAAAAAACCAATAGTTAAGGAACCTAATAGATAATCATAATTTTTAATATGGTGACAAATTTCATAGATGAAAATTAGTTTTCTTTTGCACTTACTCCTGCTATGGTTATCAAGCATATTTAAACCTTGGTTCCACCCAGGGAGGTGCTGACTTGCATTCCCCTCCCATGCTTTATCAAAGCCAGCAAGTTCACCTGGAGATCCAGGTGCAAAATGTCATGATCGAAAAAAGTGTAACACACTATCAGATGTCAAGGGAACGTATGCTTAAAAAGTGTTTGCATGGAATTGCACCTTCATTCAGATTGTGTAGTGTTTGCATCGTGTCCACTCTTCCATCAGTATTTAGATTCCTTGTGACAGAATGACCCTGCATGTATAGATAAAAGATAAGGTGTTTCTACAGAAATTGAGCATTCAAGATGCTCAATATAAAATTGTTAGATAACAACGTAAAGGACATTATGAGGGAAAATATGTTGCAAGAGAATCATACAAATGATTCAAAAATAAATAGGAAATTGACAGATATACCTTATCACGAAGCCGCCTAGAGATCATATGTGTGGCTTTACCTGTGGCTGTATCAGCTTCTTTGCTCTCTTCTACAGTCACCTACGCCAGAAGAAGAAACTAGATGAGGTACATGCCAGTGAGAAGATAAAACACAACAGGTGTTGTAGGTTAAGCATATGGTAGGTGTCATGGGTACAGGCCTTACCCCATCTCCACCAGTCCTCCTAGTTTTAGAAGAACTATAATAAGCTCCACTAGGACCACCATAAGTAACAGTTGAACCATGAAAGGAGTATGAACGAGCCTGTGGCTGGGCAGCACCAACATTCTTATAATTGTTTGAATATCGCATATGCCTGCTCTTTTTCTCTGAAATGCACAACACTTGTATTTTGATATCTAGACAATTGGAAAGTGCTCAAACAAGAACTCATGATGAAAGGTGCTACCTTCTACTTGCTCATCAGGGTCCTGAACATAGGGCTCTTTTCCAGGCCTAGAATGCTTTCTAGAGCTCTCTTTCTTCACCTTAGAATCATCATCTTCATCAACTCTTGCATCTTCATCATCTGAGTTGAGCTCTGTGATAATTGGTCCTTTGGACTTAGGTTGTCGTTCTTGATTTTCAATAAAACCAGCAGTTTCTGCATGTCCGAAAGGGCTTGCCCCAGGACCAAATGGGGTTGGTCCAAACATGCTTGGGCCAAGCATACTTCCAAAAGGGCGACTGAAAAAAGGGTCATCAAACGGGTCCCTCCCCCCAAAGACATTAGAGAACAAGCTTCCAGGAATGCCAAAGTTCCCAAAACCGGCAAATGGATCACCAAAGAAATCATCTCTTCGTCCCCTTCCACCCCGCTGCATTTTTTTGCCAATAATAAAAGCTATATATCTCTGCAACGCAGGACAAGGAATTCTATAAAATTGCCTAACAACTAAAATGAGACAACTTAATGTAAACTAAAACAATTGAAAAAAAAAACATCTGAAATTAATAACAAGGTGATGGTACACCTGGTTAAAGTATTCAAAGATGAATGAAGAAAAAAAAATCGAAAATCGCTGCAGGAAGAAACAACAGCATTCAGCACACTCAGAATATACCATGAAACTAAAAATTGCTGCATTAATCCAAGAATGATCTGAAATACGAAGAGTTGGTCTAAAAAGATTGTATATCTAATACGGCCGCGAGAACTTCCAAATTTTCAAAGGAAACCACTCCTAAGAAGAGCTAATACAGAAAAGCGAAACAAGTTACACGTTTTCGCCCTGCTTCACCCAAAAATTAACCGTCCGAGCTTCCAAAGTTATGCCACAAATATACCTCAAAAAGGGGCAAGACTCTAAAAAAACTAATAGAATCAGACCCCGATACACCTCCAAAGGAATCAAAAACTGGAACAAAACAACCCCAATACCACCGAAAAAACAAAACCAAAAGAATACATCCTACGGCACAACCCAATCATCAAAAGGATTTAAAAGACAAGATATTTCTGAAGAAATCAAATCGACATATACGAGTTTCCACCAAAATCCAATCGGACTAGAAAGAATCGAAATCATACCGCCGGAAGAAAAACAGATCGGATAACAGGAGATGCGCTAAACTTAATCGGATGGATTGGAGACCTACTATCGAGAAGAACAAAAAAGAATAGAGCGGGATTTGAACAGGAGAGATCGAGAAAACTATACCGATGGAAGAAATCAGCTCGAAATCCACCAGGCGTTCGCGATCGCAAGTCGATTTCTACGCGACCCAGACTCTCCACCAGAGGAAGAAGAAAGGACAGAAATAAGCAAAAGACAGCCAAATTAAATAGTGCAAACAGAGAATTCTCGAGGCGAGGCTTCTAGAACCAACCCGTTACCCGGATTAGAGACAACGAGTTACTCGGGTCATGATCCGTCTTTCTATTCTTCACCGATAATCCCGTGCAACCTATTTAGGTATTGGGTTAGCGACAGATGGGTTCGATTTTTGTGTAAACACTTGTAAAAGAAATCTTATAGGTATTTAAGTTCAATCATGAGATACATTTAACAATTGAAAATCGAAGAGCAAAGAAGGAAACGAAGAGGACAACGTAATGCGGTACATAGAAGTAGAAGAGTAGATGACGACGTATATAGAGACGACGACGCAGCATTGTATACGAAAGAAGAGGAACGCATTGGAGGGACAAGGAAGCAACGTCAAGAAAGAGAAGAATAAGGTGACGAAAGAAAAGAAGCTGGTGACAGTAGAGAGAGGACGGAGAGACAACAGTAGGAGGAGGAAAAGAAAGGAGTAGAGACAACAATTGGAGGAGAGTAGGAATACGACAACAGAGGGTAGGGAGTGAGATAGAGAGGAGAGAAGGAAGGAAAAATTAATTTTAGCCTTTGAATTTATACAGACGTCCAGGATTTTGTGCTTACATTTGCACTTTCCACTAGATAGATTAATAGATTAAATGGGTCAATTTATAATACAATGATAAATCATTATCATAAAATCAATTTGTATATAAACATAGGTTGTATAATATCCAAATATGTAAGAATCCAAATAACTATATTCTAAACATCAAAAGTATAAGGAGTAATAAAAATAAAATAAATAACCAATAATAGTTAATTAATAATCTCTAAAAAATACAAAAACTTCAATGTTTTTCATAAAGGAAAAAGAGATACACAAAATATATTAAAAACTAAGTTAACAATACCCCAATCCGCCCCCGGCCTCGAGATCCAGTCCCACGGCACGTAAAAGCCACCATAAGCGAGGGTTTTAGGGGGTTCAATCTTGTGGGGTTGGGGGTTCCGGTGGGTTTTGATGTCTGGTGGTGGTAGGGAGGTGGTCGGGCGTAGATTTCCGCAGCCGACGGGGCAGATCATGTAGCCGCTCAAGAGGCACATGCCTTTCCCCACTGCGACGCCGTCGTTTGCGCACCCAGATGAATATCACAGGTTTGCGTCTGCTAGGGGCAGGGAGGCCGTGGATGAATGGGCGGAGATGGTTGTTGTTAGGACGCCTCGGCTGCTTCTTGTGGCTGGCCGACACTCTCCCGTCGCCCCGCCGCCTCGCCGACGCTAGGGCGTTTCCCGTGCCCTTCTCCCGTCGCCCTGCCGACACTCTCCTCTCTCGCCGTTCTCTTCTTTCGTCGGCTGCTTCTTGCGGCTGGCCGTCGACGCTTAGGCTGGCCGACACTCTCCCGCCGCCCCGCCGACGCTAGGGCATCTCCCGTGCCCTCCTCCCGTCGCCCTACCGACACTCTCCTCTCCCGCCGATCTCTTCTTTCGTCGGCTGCTTCTTGCAGTTGGCCATGGCCTGCGGCCTCCTCCCAAGGCCTTTTGCGGTTGGTAGTAGTTGTGGGTGAACCCTCTCTTCACCCGTCGCTATCCTTTCCCGTTGGTTGCCTTGGGCGTCTATTCCCCATCTCCGTTGCTCCACCGTCGCTCTGATCGGCCGCTTCTTGCAGCTGGCCGTCGCAGGTGGCCTCCCCCTTAGCAGATCTGCGCCTACTCGCTGGGACTCTCCTCTCCTCCGCCTCCTTCTGGTTCTTACCCTCCTCCTTTCCGTCAGAGCATTGTCTCGCCGACGGGTTCGGCCCCTTGCCTACTTGTAGATGGGATTGGCCTCTCGTTGTCGGGATTGGCCTCTCGTCGACGTTGGTCTTCTCTCATCGAGGTAAACGACTAGAAGATATAAACCTCAGCTAAAACACTTTCTTTCTCCTTCCTCTGCATATTGATCTGGAATTTGTTGGCATTTTATGGCATTTGTTGGCACATGTTGAGCTTTACGGTGAAATTTTACTCTGATCAGCTGTTCTAGGGTTAGGACATTTGTTTGCCTGAATCCAAACACTCTGATTGTGATATGGAGGATGATATTATAGTTTCTTTTCTACTGGAAAATTTTCTTTGGCTCCTGATTCTGCTTGTGAGTCTTGGACTGTGATTTGTCTCTGGCGGATGCTGTTTCTGTTCCGATGACTCCATCTCGGGGTTCGTCGGTCAACCGAAGAAGAGGCATTACATTATTGTGGCCTTTTGATTCTTGGGGTCGACAAATCCAGTGATCCGAGAGTTGGATATCTTCTTCCTCCGACGCAGTATATGACCCACTCTCGGCTTTGAAAAAGATCACCTCTCGGCTTTGAAAAAGATGACAATATGCGTGCAATAACTTCTTTGGAAAGCGATCGTGTAATGGAACATACTCCTCATGCCCCGCGACTGCTTCATCAGATGAATGAGGATGAAGTCCTTTATCTGGATTAATGTTTTATTAATCGAACTTTTTAATTTTTGATACAGTTTGAACACCTTGTGTGAGCCTAGTGTGTTATCGCCTGTTGTTGGCCATTCTTGCTTTTGTGGTGGGAATTTTTTTTATCCACCTGGACTGTAATATAGTCTTGAATTTACTATGTCTGAACTTTTCATTAATATAAAGTTTATCGTTAACAAAAAAAAAATAGAGAAGATAAGTTTAGAATTTCCCTTAAATTTGTAAAATTTTAAAACAAATTCTATTCTAATGGATTAATGGGTTAATAGGTTAGGTCATGTGTCCAACTCATGACCTAACCCAATAAGGGTATGGGTTAACAAGTTATTGGCTAACGGGTTTAATGAGTTTGATTTTTCAACCCATGTCCTAAAATAATGGAATGGGTCAAATGAGTTAACAAGTTTCATCTGATCTATTGATAGCCCTACTTGAAAGGTAAAATGTATGAAGTTTTTGTTGTTACATGTATATCCTTCGTGAGGTTGTATATATTTGATTTGTGTGAAGATAAGTACAGTAAAAATTAAGGTCTTATTTGGAATGTGCTTGCAACCATAGCTTTTGTTAAAAGAGAGATGCTAAGATACACTAGGTGTATAGTAGCGTGGAAAGTAATAGATCTTAATTGTCCAAACTGAGATATGATGGGACGGTTGAAATCTATTGGTGGTAGAGTGGGGATCTAGCGATAGCATTTTCGTAAAATATAGGTTGGTACATCTTCATTTATAATACTTCAAAATGATTTAAAATAAGAATAAATTATAGTTTATTTTCTTTAACTATTTGCATTTTTCAACATGATACTCTAAATTTTTTTCATTATAACTTAGTCCCCTCAACTACTCCTGTTGAACAACTAGACCCCTTTCGTTAGGTTTGAAGGGTTACAATATTTCTTTTAGACAAATTTACCTTTTCCCCATTTTCTTCCATTTATTATCCTCAACTATTCTAGTTTTTAATTTAGTACTTTAAACCTTTTTTTGGTTACAACTTACACCTTTCAACTATCTTAGTTAAACAATGAGATCCTTCCATTAGGTTTGAAAGGTCTGCCTCAGCTTGGTTGAGATAATTGTTGATGCTCAGTAGTTTGACCCATTTTTACAGGAGATCTGTGAAAAGTTGGAAGTGTGAGAGGTGCTCCACTTTTCTGTTGGCATTGATGGTGGACTAAGGTATGATCTACGCTTATATGTGCCTCAGGAAGAGAGACTATGGTAGAGGCTATTAGTTGAAGCAAAGGTTAATATATGTTTCAAGGAGGTAGTACGATGGGTCTGAAGGGAAGCTCAGAGTCACTTAGCACAATGAGCAGTACTATTAGCATAGTCAACAACACTACTGCAACCAACCTAGTCAGCACTACCAACATTGTTAGCAGCACTATCGTAGTCAGCACTACCAGTAAGGTCAATAGTAGCAGCATAGTTAGTAGCTTTACCACTGTAACAATCTGACCGGAGCCGTTACCAAAATTTAGCTATCATTTCTTTTCTTTATTTACTTACAATAATTACTTACATCTAATCTAAAACTAAATCCAACATTAAACAATTTAAACTAAAATACTATTAATTGAATTAAATTGAACTAAAAGCTTACCCAAAATATTTGATGTGTGGTCGACTGACTTCATCTTCATGTGCAATAGTAAACCTCTACTCCTATCCTGTTTCGGAGAAAACACTAACAAAACACACATGACTAACCATTGAAAGGTCACCTAGCACACATTCTACTAAAATACACATTACTCTGACATCTCTCCTAGATACTGCACACAATCTCGGGCAATACTCTTTTGCCTCACAAGCAACACAGCCAAGAAGTCATATCTTTGAAAACTATTCTTTCCTTTTCTTTTCTAAATCATATTCTTGACTTTCAAAACCATTTTCTATCTTTCCTTTCAAATCTCATGCATTCCTTTTTCAAAACTTGATGCTGTACTTGAATTGGTTACTCATGCCAAATCAAGTCACAATAACTGGGGTGTGTCATACTAACACTGAGCCTTTGCTCAGTCAAAACAACAAATCATAACTCAGAAATTGGTACAATCCCTTCTAAATCATGCTTATGCCTTTCAAAAATATTCTCTTTCTTTTTCATTCAAATCTTATGCATGCTTTTCAAAACTTGATACTCTACTTGATTTGGCCATTCTTGACAAATCAAGTCACAATCATTGGAGTGTGTCACACAAACATTGAGCCTCTGCTCAATTAAACAACAAGTAAATCTCAAAATTGGCATAACCCCTTTTCTTTTCAAAACACTTTCTTTCTTTTTTTTTACTTTAAAATCTCATACTTTACTCAAACATTTTCTAAACTCTGTTGCACACTTGGAATGGCTACTCCATGCCAATACCAAGTCCAAACTAGTACAAGTTCTAAAATCCTTTCTAAAATTCTTTCTCATAAATCTTTAATCTAGGCTCCCACTGGAATCAAAACTCTAGAAAAGTCTATTTGAAGAAAATCTCTTTAAATCATGAATTTTCAAACATTTTCATTCTTTTCTGAAACTCGTGCTTTATTCTAATGCATTTCTGAAAAACAATTCTTAGGACTAGGTTCCAGTCCAAACTCTGCCTCAAGAACTAACTAAAAACATAACTCTGGCTGGAACTAGTCCTAAAACACTAGTCTCAACTCAGTTAGAATCTAGCTAAAACTCAGAAGTCAACATCGCTCGATTCTAGCTCAAACTATCTCTTTTTAAAATTTGAAAACTTTCTGAAATCTCTTTTCTAGTGCCACTTTGATCAGGGGTGACCTGGCCACATACAGTGGGAAGAGGCACTAACCTCAACCTCCTGTACTGCCACAGTGAAAGTCTTCGTGTAGAGCATACCACTATCCTGGCCAATAGGCCTCACTCTTCTTTTCTCCTTGCTATTCTCATTGCATGGAGATGCATCTCCTCATGACGTCCCTCAATTCTCTTTTAATGTTTGAGCTCTCTGGTGATTTACTCAGCCTATTGTGAGCTCATGGGTTATCTTACCTGGCCCATCATAAGCCCACGAGTTATATCAGTCGACCCTCTCTAACACCAAGTCTCTAGGTATCCAGTCTTTTTCACCCAGGTATCAACTCTGGAAACTCTGAAAAACTCTTTTCTGAAAACATGCATTTTTTTTTTCTAAAATTCTTTTCTAAATCTATTCCCATCATAGAGAATCTCTTTTTGAAAATCTATTTTTTTTCAGAAAATATTTCTTCTAATATGCTTTTTCTTAAAGCTCAAGACAATTCTTGTTAAACACATGCCAAAAATACATAAATCAAGCATTCAAAATCTTCTTGCAAAAAACTTATTAGAAGAAATGCTGAAATATTTGGTATGCTGAAATGCCCTAAATCTGAAAGGGGTTTAGAGCTCTGATTTGGCACACTGAACTCGTTCAGTATGCTGAAAATCTCTAGTTCAGCATACTGAACTTATTTGGTATACCGAATTAGCCATTTTTTTTGAAAAACAATTGACTATCCTACAATACCACTTGCTGGACCTGGGGCCTCTAGTGAATCCCTCTTCGGCACATTAAAACCAAAGCAACAGTCTTGAAGTTCTGCTAGGTTTACAAGACTGTAAGTCTAATCAAACTTAATTAGAACTTCCTGTTCTAGTGCCAAGGTGTAGGACACCTACTGACTCGTGTGCCTCAGGAGCGTAGTCAGGTTAGTGCTCAACAAAACTAGGTAATGCCACTGAATGACACTTTCAGTGCACCCCAATAAAACTAATTGATTTTAGGCTCAGGAAATACATCATGATTCCTACTGTTCTTTCTAGGCCATTATGGAGGAGACTTATTACTTCTAAGTTATATCATTTTTTATGACATCTATGTCTTAAATGAAATCTTGGTAATTCCCTTTAGGCCATTCTAATGATTATCCTAATCATTATTGTATTTATTAAATTATTTCTCCAAGATTAATATGTATACATACCATATACATATACATACTAATCACACTTAAAATATCATTAATCAAATTCTAGGCTTGATTCGGTAAACCGAAATCTACTGGTCAGTCAAACTAGTACTCTGGTCCTAAACTACAGGGCAAATTAGTATACTGAACTTATTCAATACACCGGACCAGAGTCTCATGCTAAAACTACTCATTTGAATTATTATTTTCAATATTAAGGCATGCTATCATTTATTAAGTTCCCTTTTTATTAATTAAGTCTCACATCTTAGCATAAATATAGCCAGAGGTGTTGAATGCTGGAGAGCTGGAGTTCAACGTTAAACATTGTTATTCTAGGCGTTTAACACTCTGACCCTCTCCCCCG
>JAMKQA010029603.1:0-14618 GCA_024699735.1 Posidonia australis
ATCAAATTTTATTTAATTAGGGTTTTTATTAGGGTTCTATGGGATTTTAATTGGATTTTGTGGTTTATGGATTTTATTTGTTAAATTAGGGTTTTATTAAATTTTTTCAGTGGATTTGGACTGGATTAAGTGGCCTTAGGTTGATTTGTTGGATTTCAGGTTTAAATGGGTCAGGTGGGCTAGTGTGGGCCTGATTGGGACCTATGTGGACTAGGATTTTGGTGGTTGCAACCAGAGCATCAACCGGAGGAGCCTGCTGCCAAGTGACTTCAAAATCGGGGTGTCTACAGATACTGATAGGGGTTTTGGGTCTTGATCTGTGATACCGAGCTGAATCGAAACTCATCTGGTCCCTTTATCATAGATGCAGTGTGGTACATTAACAAATCCTAATGGCCAAGGGTCTTTTCAATTAATCATTCGTAACACACAATTATAAATATTGACACAATTTTCAAGGTATATAAGTATTATTAATTCTAAGCATTAAAACCTGACTTAAGTATTAGAGGGGACCATGCCACTCCATCAACGTCTTCTGACCTTCTTTGTTCTCTCTACTCGCAAGACTTTTGCCACACAGACTCCTTTTGCATAGCTAACCTAACAATAGCAACACACTAATCAGGCTGGATCGTACAACCTATCAAGTGCTGCGTAAGATCAGTTAGGGCCATCTGTGGGAATTTCTTCTGACTCTAGACGGTCGTATGTTGGTTCAAACTCATTCACAAGTATTCTTAGCCCACACTTCCATGTAGATCACACTTGAAGCTTTCAAGGCATGCAAAACAAGGTAGCATTTTTATTAGAAGAGTTGGCAAGGTGAGACACCAAGAAGAGGAAAACTATACGACCTGAGCCATCTGCACCCTCTTTTACCGAAAAGTCACTACTAGCTTTGAGTGCTGCTTCTGACCAGGTAGAGCAAAGTGGGTGCTTAGACCTAGGGATGGAAGATCGCTTGGTGGAGATGGATGAATGTCTAAAGCACGTACAAAAGGAGAAGAGCACCCCCTTGAGTGGCTTGAAAAGGGGCTCGATCTCCAAGTTCAAGGAGCTTAGCCATGCTTTCTACGCTCACTTTGTGGGGAAGAGGAGATGGGTTAAAATATTCAACCATCTGTTCTCCATTGTCTAGATGCCAAAGGAGACACTAAAGGCTATATGTAGTGTTTTAACGACACACTCATGGACTGCATCAGAACTCACTCACTCATACAACTTGAATGAGCTATTCACACTTGTCAAAGCTTTAGAGAGGGCAAACAAGTATATAATAGTAGATGAGCTGGATGAGGCAAAGATAATGATTTAGACGAGAGAGCAGACAAGGACTGACCCTCAGACAAACTTCCAGACAGATCTTGTCAAAGGCCATAAGGAGATCGCCTGCCCCATCGTTACCAGATAGAGTGCCACTTTCACAACTTTGCCCCCCTGAATGTCTCCCGCACACAACTTCTAATGGAGATCAAGAACACCAAGCAGATCCAGTGGCCCGTGCCCATGCGATCCAACCCAAGTCAAAGGGTAACAGTAATGCCTACTATGAGTTCGATCATGACACTAGACACACTACGAAGGATTGTAGACAACTGAAAGAGGAGATTGAAGTAGTAATAAGGAGAGGTTGGCACGCTCTCTATGTTAACACATAGGGAGGGTGAGATGGCAAGCGTGAGCATAGGCCCTACGCCCTAATCACTCCAGTTGGACAACCAAACCCTAAGCGATTGAAGTCATCTTTGATGGCCCAACTACGAGGGGCACTAGCTCGTCCATAAGGAAAGCATACATCGAACAGGTGTACAATGTGCAACTAGGACCCATTGAGCAAAAGCACTTGAGATTAGCAACATAGATCATTTTAGTGTTGTTAACCTAGGAGGAGTGCCCACCTCTCATGATGATGCACTTGTAGTTTCAATGATAGTTTCAATTGCACTTATAAAAATGGTACTGGTGGACAACGACAACTTGTGTGATGTCTTGTAATAGAAGTCATTCTGTAAGTTAAGTTTTAGGCCAAGTAACTTGAAGCCCATGCTCACGTAGCTCATTGGTTTCAACAACCAAGCAACCCCTGTCGAGGGAACTATTGTACTACCTTTAATGTTGGGCAATGGGGATAGGTGAGTGACCATAATGACAGAGTTCATCATGGTCAAAATCTCTAGTTGTTATAACACAATCCTAGGGAGATTGACACTTAACAAGCTCCAAGCTCTAAGCTGTCACATCTATGTATCATCTATGTCTAAAGTTCCTGACTACCGCATGGATAGGCTGCATCTAGGGTGATCAAGTAGTGGCCCGAGAGTGTTACATAGCCTCCCTTAGATTCAAGTAATAAGAGACAATAACTATCACGACAATAACAGGAAATAAGCATCAATGAAGACGAGTACTGTGCGAGGATGTCATGAAGCGAGCAACCAAGGGCAAAGCCAGCAGAGGAGATAGAGAAGATCAACCATGGGTCGTAGATGGCGCCTAGTAAGTTGAGAATTGGGGTCACGCTTCCCAAAGAGGTACAATCCGAATTCAAAAAATTTCTTTCTGGAAATTTAAATATGTTCACTTGGTCGACAGTAGACCTAGTTGGTATCAATCCAAGCATCAATGTACATAGACTACACGTTGACCCATCTGCTCATCCCAAGCGGTGTAAGAAGCGAATGCATTTTGTAGAAAAGCAACAAGTTGCTTGGGTGAAAGTAGACAAACTCCTCCCAGTACGGTTCATCAAGGAGATGCTATACCTAAGTTAGTTAGTGAATGTGGTTCTTGTGGCAAAACCAAATAATAAATGAAGGATGTGCGTTGATTTTATTGACTTGAATGAGCACAATTCGGATGATAATTTTCCTCCAACTCATTGACAATGCATTAAGGAACAAAATGTTCCGTCTTATGGACACTTTCTCTAGTTACAATTATATCCACATGCATTTAGACGATAAAGAGAAACTTCTTTTGTAGTCGAGGTGCGAGGTATCAAAGGTTGATGTAGAAGATGTTCGCCACTTAACATGGTTGGAATTGGAGGCCTACCTTGATGACGTGCTCGTGAAAAGTCCAACTGAGTAGACACATGTGAAAGATTTGGCAGAAACGTTTTGCCCAGTTGCTGAAATACAGAATAATGCTTAACCTCAAGAATTGTGTGTTCAACATTTGTGTCAGGAAGTTCCTCAGGTTCATGATCGCTCATAGCGGTATAGAGGTTTATTTGAAAAAAATAATTAAAGTCATCAATGGAATAAACCCGCCTCACTCGTTGAAGGAACCATGGAGTCTAACCGGTCAAGTCATTGCCCTCAACAGATTTATGTCTTGTATGGCAGAAAAGTGTAGACCTTTCTTTGCACTTATCAAAGGACAATCCAAGAAAGGAGTATGCTTCACCTGGAAAGATCAATGTCAAGTAACTTTTGAACAAATCAAGCAATACCTAATGTTGCCACCCCTGCTCTACATGCCCACTCCAGGCAAAAGATTGAAATTGTACTACTTATCATCAATAGGAAAGGCGATAGCTTCAATACTTGTACGCAAGCAAAATTGACAACAAAAGTCTATCTACTACGTCAATAAAACGTTGCAAAGATCATAGTTATGCTACTCAAAAATAGAGAAATTAGTATACGCATTAATGGTAAAGGTGAAGCATCTTCATTCATACTTTTATTCTCACCGAGTCAAAGTGTCGATCGACCAGTCCCTACACCAAACATTGTACAAGCCTGAAACATTAGGATGACTACTAAAGTGGTCGATGGATATCACTTACCAACCTAGAACGACAATAAAAGTTCAAGCATTGGTGGATTTCATTGTCGAACTGGCCATAAGTGAAGAAGATCAATTTGAGTAGACGCCATTTTGGACACTACATGTAAGACGGAGTTGGGGTGAACATCACCTACGATGCAGAAGACTCTAGATAGACGTAACATGTCAAACATTTATGCATAAACATGCTCCTAAATCATTTTTCCTGAAAAATAATACAGGCACATGCAAGTGTGCGAATGGGAAACACCAGAAAAGGAGGGGAAATATTGCAAATATTCTTCTTATCCAGAAAGAATCCAGTACTACAAGAAAAAGAGCACTCTTCCTTCATCCTTTTCGTTTCCGCTCGCCATGGAATCAACACGAGCACTTGCTTCCTCCGCCCCCCATCTCCCCTCGCCATCTCCGTCCTCCATTCGTCGTCGTACCATCACTCCAGCTTCCGTCTCCGCCAGGCTCTCCTCTCCCAGAAAGTCCCCCCTCTCTTCCTTCTCCATCTCGTCTTCCTCTGGGAATCCATTCACGGTGAGCTCCGATTCTTTTACTTGTGTTTACCTTTCTCTCGAATTGAAGGCGTTGTTTGTTGCTGCTGAACTCTACGAAGAGGGAGGTGTGGGGCTACGTCCATTCGAAGTCGAGTAATGCCAGAAGAGGTCGCAGTGGCTTTGTCGTGCGGGCTGAGATGTTCGGCCAGCTCACAAGCGGACTCGAATCTGCCTGGAACAAGCTCAAAGGCCAAGGTCTGCGCACCCCATTTCTCTTCTTATCTTGGTAGACGACGACGATGATGAGGTGAACTTGGTTTTTGCGAAAAGTTAGTAACTTTTTGTGTTATTAAAACAGAGGTTCTGACAAAGGAGAACATTGTGGAGCCGATGAGGGAAATCAGGAGGGCACTCCTGGAGGCAGATGTAAGCTAAAAGTGTTGGTTTTGTGCAATGGCTGCCAAGTGTTTCTGCTCATTGGATTTCTGACGTTTTGCGTTTCTGGACAACTAGGTGAGTCTTCCAGTGACGAGGAGGTTCGTGCAATCCGTTAGTGAGCAGGCGGTGGGTGTTGGCGTCATTCGAGGGGTGCAACCTGATCAGCAGCTGGTGAAGGTGAGAGTAGAGTCGTTTATCTATTCGAATGTGCTTTTACTGTACCGATGAGCTCGGAGATTCATCCTAAATCTAGAAATGCTCACACCCTTAAGAATCATCATTCCTACTGCATAATTTCCTGAATAATTAGCTGAAAGTCATTTTAGGACGTGTGTTATTCAGTCGGGGTAGTGTTAAACGGATCGATGATCTTTAAGCTTTCAGGGATTCTCCTTGTGAAAGGGTTGCAGCTTATTTAAATGACATGATATTTGGATTAAATGGCTTAGTGATGTCCGTTGTGTGGCAAATGCCAAATCTCCTTACATTTGGCTGATATTCCTGATGTAATAACTTCGGTTTATACAGATTTTGAGAACTCTTTGTTACTGGTTCAATAACTTGCTGAGAGCAGGATTATTCTTATCATTCCAACCTCTTTAGGATACTTTATGCGATAATAATTTTAAAATTACTGTAGCATTATTCTAATATATGGAGAAAACTTGAATGATATGCTAACTTTTGGTTGGTTCATGAACTTGACAGATCGTACATGATGAGCTTGTGAAACTGATGGGTGGAGAAGTGTCTGATCTCGTGTTTGCAAAATCTGGCCCCACAGTGATATTACTTGCGGGACTCCAAGGTGTTGGGAAAACTACTGTTTGTGCTAAGCTTGCTTTCTATCTTAAAAAACTGGTGCGATTTAAATCACAGAAGAAATTATACATTCCTTTTCTTTAGTTCCTTTAACAATTCCCACCGAATAAATTGATGCTAGTAGAAATTTCAGACTGCAGGGAAAGAGTTGCATGCTGGTTGCTGCTGATGTCTACAGACCTGCTGCTATTGATCAGCTAATGATTTTAGGCGAACAGGTAATTTCAAGTTGTTACCCTGTTTAGAGTTACTATATGTGGATTCACCAATGAACTCTTTATTGTCTAGGCCCATGTTTAGATCTGGAATAAAGGTTGGAATAAAGGTAGAATTGGAATAGTAATTTTGTTTGACAAGTCAAAGTGGAATAAAAGCAGAATAGTAATTTCTATTTTGATTTACTTATTCCAGAATAATTATTTCGCGGAAAATGTGGAATAAAGTTATTCTCATACATGTATGTATATGGTGTGTTTATTTTTTGTTTAAAAATTAATACATATATATTATGATGTATATATATTTTAAATTAGATATATATCTTAATAATCAAGTTGATTATTATTAATCTACATGTTTTCTACTTATTCTAATACTTATTGTGATACATATTCTACTTTTCATTCAAACTAGAATATCTTCTTATACATACTTATTCACTTTTAAAAGAAAATCACTTCCAAATTGAATAGTAACACCATGAAAATACTAATACTACTTTTTACGTATTTCTATTTTTCTTATTCTACATTCAAAGAAGGGCTAAAAATTTCCTATCACGTCCTTTTTCAAACATAAATTTCGTAATTCACATAGATATAGTGTATAACATTAATATAGAGAGGATGAGTAGGAAACTTGTGTTCAACCAGCAAGTTAGCATCTTGGAGCTAACTATCTGCATCTTAAATCTCATAATCCAGCCTGCCAATGATGTATTGTCCTTTGCGTATGTACCTATTATTTGCAATTATCCTTAACTTTATCTTATTTCTTTCTCACATTTCTCACAAGCCTTATTGAAAAGGATTTCCCATACGACGTGCTTATTATTGGTAGACAAGATTAGTTGTTAGCAATGCACTTTATGGATCCACAAGCCGATACTACTATTTATATTTGAGTCTTCCTAGGCATAGCCTGAACTCATTTCCTTCGTATATGTGTCTATTGTTTGTACTTGTTCTTAAATCTTTCATTATTTTCTCTTAATATTTCCGACAAGCCATGTTGTGAAGAGATGTTCCACATGACATGCTTGGTTCCCAAGCTAATCTATTTGACTTTATGTGTTATTTTTGAGTAATTTATATGTGAACTCAATGATTATGCATGTTTTCTTTTCAGTGCCTTTTTTGGGGTATTTTTTATGGGACCTTTTGTTATGGTATTTAATGTTTATGTTAAGAAATTTTTATAGTTCCAATTGCATGTAAGTGCTACAACCTCCATGATGCCTTTAAACCACTATATGGGATCGGCACAATGAATCCTTTCTCTCCATTTATTTCAATTTAAGTTTGTCTCCTTTGTGTTATCATTTAGGTGGTCAATATAATGCTATTCACACTGACCAAATTTTTCTTGGTTTCGATCAAGTGCTTGAAACATCTATTACAGCATTTTTCTAACTAAAACTAATGGCAGGTGGATGTCCCCGTGTATGCCCCAGGAAGTGATATAAACCCCTCAGAAATTGCAAAGAAAGGTCTGGAGGAGGCAAAGAAGACCATGACTGATGTTGTCATAGTTGATACTGCAGGAAGACTTCAGGTTTACTGGAAGTATTGTTACATTTAACTTTCCTAGTTTTTCCAGGTTTACTGGAAGTATTGTTACATTTTAACTTTCCTAATTTTTGTTGGAATAGTCTTATGGAAAAAGTAAAGACAGAACTTATGGTTATGTATAAATGGACCTCTTTACTCATTATCAATTGGTTTTAAGTTAGATGTTCATATTTCAACGTGATATCAAAGTTAAAAAGAGGTTCTAGTCTACACACATCCATCCATGTTTAAAAAAAGATACTTGTTGGACCTAAAAGAGACCACAAATGAGGGAGAATGTTGGAATAGTCCTATATTAGAAAAAGTGAGGACAGTATTTGTGATTATATATAGATAAACCCTTTCATTCATTGTTTTGAGTTGGATGTTCATATTTCAACACTTTTTATTTTCTAGAATACTATTATACTCAGTGTCTTGGATGAAAATAAGGAAGAAAACTTTTTGACTGTAGAATGTCTATATAGCCTATGAAGCTGATTTGGTACCAAGATTCCATTCAGAAGGAACAAAGAGATGATACATGTATTTGCCTTTAAAGTCGATTTAGATTTGATTATGATGCTGCACCAAAAATTGATTTGAGAATCAAGATGTTGTTTAAAATTAGCATGATGCCCTCATTGGATGATAACATCACGTGGCAAATTGAATGCCTATATGTTTGATGGATTAGATCCAGTAAGAAAGCGAAAGCTCCATACTTTAATGCAGTATAACTTGGGTTACTCATTTATTGCACCTTTCATGGCGAGAAATAGAAAATGTCAACTTACAAAGCTCAGTTGAAATCATTGAACAAAATATTTGGTCTTATAATACTCTAGATTCTAGAAGGACGAGTGTTTTAAACTTGGGAAATGTTTTGTCATAAATTATGATACCTTCTCTGGTCTATGTCTTATCAACATCAGAATTATACAATGGTGTGCTGTTTCAAACATTTAATTCAACTTCATTTTTCTGAGCTGATTTTTATTTTCCAAGATGGGTGTATCTCGTTGATATATGATGGTGTGTTCATGAACATCTTTTTCCTTTTATTTTTACAAGTTGTTTATTTTTTCCAGATAGATAAATCTATGATGGATGAGTTGAAAGACATAAAGAAGACTCTGAACCCTATTGAAGTTTTGCTTGTGGTTGATGCAATGACAGGCCAAGAGGCTGCAGGTACCACAAGTTATTGTCTACTAGTAATGAATTAACTGAGCTCTTTAGGAATTTCTGAGGGTATAAAGCGGAGGTGAATAATCAGTAGTAAAAAGCTTGAAAAATGAGCATACACTGATTAAAAGCTTCTCATGGATTATCTAGTATAATCTACTTGATGTTGCAGAAAGATAAACTCATAAAATAAGAGCCTTGAAAGAATTGACTAATTGACTGACACTCATCAGCTTTCTCCATTTATTGACTAATCTCAATATCTCTGTATCAGCACTTGTCACAACATTCAATCTTGAGATAGGGATCACTGGGGCTATATTGACAAAGTTGGATGGTGACTCCAGAGGTGGAGCAGCTTTGAGTGTTAGAGAGGTATGTTTTATTATATTCTAGGATCTCATTCTTCCTTGGTGCAAGAAAATGAGCACATGCACTTATAGTTTGAGCATTATAGAAATGGTTTCCCTAGTGACATCAGTTTTCTTCCATTATCCAATTTATTATATTTGGTCTGTCGATACTTGGCTGAAGAAAAGTAATTTAATCTTAGACCTGGTAGAGATTGTTTAAATGGTTAATTTTTTTCATGGTTTATTTTTGTTTGAGAAAATATTGGATGGTGATTGACTTTCAATACATTAATGTTTACAAGTATTTGATCTTGAACTTTATCATGTTCTGCTAGTCACCATCTTTATCTTCTTCCATAAGACAGTGAAAATTACATTAGAGAAAAGGTATAATCAGAAGAATGTTTCTGTTTTAAACATTCTTCAGTTTATGCCAATGATGTACTAGAGCAATTGATTTTCATGATGGGGTTTGCACAATCAACAATTGGATTGTATGTACTCATTTCAACTAATAATGCCATTTCCGGCAAGTAACCTAGAATGCATGTTGGTTGTATGGGTGATTGGTTGGAGAACGGATGAGTTTAGGGATTTGAAAATGTTATCAGTTCTGTGGCCAGTCACCATCTCTATCTTCTTCCATAAAACAATGAATATTACAAAAGAGAAAAAGTATAGTCAGAAGAATGCTTGGGTTTTGTGTATACTTGATTTTATGCCAATACTGTATCAAAGCAGTTGACTTTCATGGCAGAGTTATGCATGATCATGAATTGCATTTGCATTGTTCATTTTAACTAGTAATGCCATTTGCAGATAGGATGCATATTGGTTGTATGGGTAGGACTGTCAATGAATTAGGTTAAATTTGTTTGACTCAACTCATTATTTTAGGTATGGGTTGAAAAATCAAATCCGTTAGACTTGTTAACGTATAATCTGTTAACCAATACTCTTAATGGGTTGGGTCATGAGTTGGACACATGCCCATTAACTTGTTAGAATAGGATTTGTTTTAAAATGTTACAAATTTAAGGGAAATTGTAAACTAATCTTCCCAATATTGTTGACTTAGGACTTACTTGTGCATAAAATTTGACAGGAATTACTAAGAATTAGTGTTTCAGAGTTAACGGAAATTACTAAGAATTGGTAAGTAAAAGAAATCGATTTCCTGTCGATCAAATTTTCTATTATTTGTACCTATTTAGGAAAACAAAGAAAACTAAAATACTATTGTTTGTACACCAATCAATTCTTATTACTATTTATTAGATTCACAAAATTACATCCATAAATAACAAGAAGAAGAAGGAGCAAGATGTGGAGATCAAATGAGCCAACAAGCAAGCAATTTTTTATTTTCTTGTAGCCAAAAAAAGAAGAGAGAACGAGTCTTATTTTGAAAAAATAAACAACAACAACAATCACAATCAAATTTGCCATAAACATAAGCAAAAATCTAATACAATGATAGTCACGAAATAATAAACAAATCTCATAAACAAATTTGAAAAAAAGTCCAATAATTGCTTTTCTTCTTGTTGGGACTGTAAGAGGAGATGTTTGTGGTGCAGTAAACCCACCATCCTGTTGCTGTTAACGTCGACCTTCCTTATGGTGCGGAAAATCTCATGTCGTCGATGTAGAGGAGGAGGATGGGATGGGGCAGGTGGAGGAGGAGGAGGAGCATAGGGTAAGGAGGAGGGGACGAGGTGGAGGAGGAGGATGAAGCAGCGAGGAGGAGGAGGACAGGGTAGAAAGGAGGGGGTGAGGGGACGAGGTGGAGGAGAAGGATGAGGTAGGGAGGAGGAGGAGGGTGGAGAGAGGGGAGGTGAAGGAGGAAAAAGGGTAGGGGGGAAAGGGTGGGGAGGGGATGAGGTAGAGGAGAGGTGGTGGAGGAGGATGGGGTAGAAAGGAGGGGGTGAGGGGACGAGGTGGAGGAGGAGGATAAGGTAGGGAGGAGGAGGGTGGAGAGAGGGGAGGTGAAGGAGGAAAAAGGGTAGGGAGGAAAGGGTGGGGAGGGGATGAGGTAGAGGAGAAGGGGAGGAGGAAGAGGAAGTGGAGCAAGAGGACGAGACAGGGAGGAGGAGTTGAGCTTCACGAACAGGAGGAATTCCATTGAAATTCCATGTGAAGGGGTGAGAAATGAAAAGGGTTCGGATTTATATATTTTGGAAAGTAAAGAAATAACTTTATTTTGAAATCATTGAAGGTCAAGTACACAAATACCATTATTTTAGATTGTCAATAGGAAATAAAAATTCTGTCAAATCATTTCCTTTGCGTTCTAGGTGCACAAACCCTTTCTTAGTGGTTAGTAGATTTTATGTATGTCTTTTTCTATGCAAAAAACATTGGAGATTTTGTTTTTTTAGATATTATTAATTAACTATTATGGGGTATTTATTTGTGTTTTATTAGTTCTTGCACTTTTAATATTTAAAACATATTTATTTGGACTATTCTTACATATTTAGATATTATACAACACATAATATGTAAGTTGATTGTGTGATAATGATTTATTGTTATATCGTGTTTTAACCCGTTTAACCCATTAACCCACTCATAATCCGTTGCCCAAATGGGTTGGGTTGGGTTACGGGTCAAGGGTTAGGAAAATGGGTTATCACCCGACTTGGAACCCATTATCTCAAATGGGTGGACCCATTGACACCCTTTTGTATGAGTAATTGTTTCCAAGGTTGATGAGCATAGGGATTTGATTCCATGGGGGGTAATAGGGTGGCAAAGATATTGCCACTCACCACAGAAAGTCTGGAAAGGAAATGGTGAAAGTCACCTTTAGATGAGATGAATGGTCTGGGAGTTTTCAATCTCAATAAGAAATGCATTACATTTTTCATTCAGTTATATTTGTTATATTGACATGGTTATTGTTGATTGTGTCACTGCAGGTATCCGGCAAGCCAATCAAGCTTGTGGGAAGAGGGGAGCGTGTGGAAGATCTAGAGCCCTTCTATCCTGATCGCATGGCAGGGCGCATTCTAGGAATGGGAGATGTTCTTTCATTTGTGGAGAAAGCACAAGAAGTTGTGAGTACCGGACAGTTCTTACTTTCATGAGATGGAGGTGGTCATCAACTCTGATTATTTTAACTTAAATGAGCAGATGCGGCAAGAAGATGCGGAGGATTTACAAAAGAAAATCATGAGTGCGAAATTTGATTTTAATGATTTTCTAAAGCAAACACGTGCTGTTGCACAAATGGGGTCCATGACCCGTGTCATTGGAATGATCCCAGGCATGGCTAAGGTAATTTTGATTTGATTTAACTCAAAATTTTGTTTATTACCAGTTTCCCTATTAAATTTACTAGTTTTGAGCTTATCCTATATTTAAATGGTTGTTAATAGCTGAAAGTTTCTTGTATCTTTTCTTTTGATATATGTTGTACTTTATTTCTAAGTTTTTTTTAAATTTAATGTGCAAAAACAGGTTACACCTGCTCAAATTCGTGAAGCAGAGAAAAGCTTAAAACTAATGGAAGCTATGATTGAGGCAATGACTACAGGTATTTTTTCACTTCTTCCTCTTTTAGTCAATCTTCAGATATCCATTCCCTTAGGTAGCAATGATGTTCACAATTCATATGCTATCTGACTTATTGCTAAAAAAAAAAACCTATCTGACTTGGGTAACCACCCTATCTCGACGGCTTGCTTTGCTCTCAACAAAATACAGTGACCAGATGTTACTCTTGATCATAGTTTTCTATATGAATGTATGATGTATCACTGCATCCTATCATGTTGATATACATCATTGCTTCATTGGCAGAGGAAAGGGAAAAGCCTGAGCTCTTGGCAGAATCACCGACCAGGAGGAAGAGAGTTGCTCAAGAATCTGGGAAAACAGAGCAGCAGGTGCATCCTGTACAAATGCTTTCAATCCTTTTTATTAGCTGTGAATGTAAAGATTGATCCAACTGGACTGTCGTGGTAGCACTTCTAATGCCTTTTTGCATTTGAATTTCAGGTGAGCCAACTTGTTGCTCAACTGTTTCAAATGCGTGTCCGTATGAAAAATTTAATGGGAGCGATGGAAGGAGGATCCATTCCTGCATTAAGCAATCTTGAGGAGGCTCTTAAAGCTGAACAAAAGGTTTCCTCTCCTTTTACTGCATGCTGCTTATATCTGCACAGTGCACTTGCGCATGTTCCTAGTCTGTCTTAACTGGTACTCATTATACCTGCTTTATCAGGCACCTCCTGGCACTGCTCGCAGGAGGAAAAGATCTGAATCTCGGAAGCAGTTTGCAGAGTCATCATCCACAAGACCCAGCCCTCGTGGATTTGGAAGGCAAAGTTAATAGAATTTGTTAGACAATGTAGTCCTATACGATTGTGCATTGCAGCAAGTTTGCTTTCTTCCATTTATCTTTTGAAAGAAAATTTTGCCACGCCCCTTATCAAAACGAGTAAAGATGTAACTTGACACTTGTGCTGTATCTTCAGTGAGCCAACAAAGATATCACATGAATTGAATCTGATCTTCACGTGATTTGTCCGTTGTCACCTCTTTTCTTGTATTGTTTTGTTCTTTGGATGATATGGACATATGGTCATACGCGAAGCTGAGGTTTTTGAAAGATAGAAACCTACTGACCTACACGAATACAGCAGTTTAACCATGTTTACCTGCTAACTACTTCTTAATTAGATGTTAGAAAAATTGAATGGTGCGTGTTTTCAAGAAAGACTCAACCCCGACTTTTAATGATGGTATTGGTTTAACTTGGACATCTGTCCGTTTGGCTAGTTGTCTATACTTGAAGCACAAGTTATTTATGTTTCGTATGAGTGAAGGTATGTTTATTAAACAATATTTGGATGAATTTACCTCTATTATTATGAATTTAGAGAATACTGATGTTAAGATTGAAGATGATGATCAAGTGTTGTTATTGTTATGTTCGTTGCAACCATCTTTTAAGAATTTCGGAGAAACTTTTATATATGGGAAAGATTCTATCTCTCTTGAAGATGTAAAGAAATCCTTATTTTCAAAAGAATTGATTGATAAAGAATTAACTCCATGAAGGAAATGTGAGAAGTGAAGTCTTGTTTTGGAGGGAAAGATCATAAAGAAATGGTCAAGTAGTAATAATAAGAATAGGTCAGATCTAAATTCAAGAGTCAATTCAAGAGCCAATTCAAGTTTTGCAAGGAAAGAAGAGTTATATCTTCTTTCTTTTCTTTTTTTTGTTAAGGATAGATAGTATTTGCTTAAATGCCATCGCTCTCCCTCTCCTCCTCTTTCTTGCCCTGGTTCCTCCGGCGACGTTAGTGGAGACGACAGGCGACTTGACGACCGACCTTTCTCCTCCTCCCAGATCTCCGCACAAGTCTACGAATCAGGGTGTTTTAGATGGTCGGAGCCTCGGAGGAGGGATCTGACTGGGATCTGTTTTTTTCTAGGCGTTCAAAATTTTTTGTTACGATGGGGATCTCTTCGTCTTCTTCTTCGGTTTTGCTGATCCTCGTTTCGTTTGCGTCGGTGTGTAATGGGTTCTACCTCCCCGGGAGTTACATGCATGCTTACGCCAAAGGAGAGTACTTGAGTGCGAAGGTGAATTCCCTCACATCCTTTGAGACCGAGATGCCTTTTGGGTACTATTCCCTCCCTTACTGCAAGCCCCCCGAGGGGGTCAAGAAGAGCGCAGAGAATTTGGGGGAGCTGCTCATGGGGGATCAGATTGATAACTCCCCCTACCGGTTCAAAGTCAATGCAAA
>JAMKQA010029604.1:0-22429 GCA_024699735.1 Posidonia australis
ACGGCATATTTTATCTAATGTAGGAAGTAAGCAAAAGCAAAGGAATGCATGGAGGACTTACCTTGTCCAAGGTGTTCCCTCTTGAAATATCAAAGATAATAAGATCCCTTGTTGCTTTGGAAGGGCTGGGAATTCTTCAAAATGTAAAGGAATTCTTGGGAAAACGAGACTGGCTTGCAGTAGTTTGCACTAGATCTATCTCAAGATGACAAGATCAGCTCCTAAGGTCAAATCATAAGGTCCCCAAATGGTTGCCTATGGATGTCCTTATATAGGAATTTCTCAAAGGTAACTCCTAGAGAATACAAGCAGCCTCGTAAACAAAGAGCCTGGGAAGATTCCATGGCATATTCGTTGGCAAAGGTTACAAACATGGGAGGTGGAATGCCAGCAGTCAGAAGCTTGAGAAGTGGTTGTGCGCCAGGTTGGTGCGCCAGATAGGTGCGCCAGCTTGGTGCTCCAACTAAGTACACCACTGATGTGCTCTGGCTTGGTGTGCTAGCTAGGTGCTCAAGCTAGGTGCTCTACCTTGGTGCTCTGGCTTGGTGCTTTAAATTGGTGCTCTCCCCTATCTGTTTAAATTTCTAATTAGGCTGTGGACCTGCCATAGGTTTGGGATTGGTTTAGCTAATGGGATTAGGTTTGCCACATCCAAAGCAACATCTGGAAAGTTTATCAATGAATCACCTCAAAATCGGGGTGTCTACACTATCACTCAAGCACCGGGATGGCATCGTACAAAGCTTTGTATGGTAGGCCATGCAGATCGCCGGTTTGTTGGAGCAAGGTGGGCGAGTGTCAGTTGATTCGTCCTGAGCTTATGCAGCTGTACACGGACAAGGTTGATCTGATCCGTAGCATGCTGTTGGCTGCACATAGTCAGCAGAAGAGCTATGCCGACAGGAGGCAGTGACCTCTAGAATTTTTGGTGGGAGAATTTGTTTCTGAAGGTGTCGCCGACCAAGGGTGTCATGAGGTTCGAGAAGCTTGGGAAGTTGAGTCCTCGCTATATATGTCTGTACCGGATTACCTAGAGGATCGGTGAGGTTGCTTATCGATTGGATCTACCACCAAAGATGTTATCTGTGCACAACGTATTCCATGTCTCCATGTTAAGGAGGTGTCTGGCTGACGCATCTCATGTGATCCAAATTCAGCAAGAGGGGCTCCACGAAGATCTGTCTTTTGTGGAGGATGTCGTCTAGATTGTCGATCACAAGGAGCAGGTGCCGTGGAACAAGATAATTCCACTGGTCTTGGTACGATGGCAGCAACATGGAGCTGAGGAGGCTGCGTGGGAGCATGAGGAAGCCATCCTAGCTTAGTACCCATAAATGTTTGCCTACTAGTGATTTCGAGGCGAAATATTCGTTTAAAGTGGTTAGGATGTAACATCCATAAATTTATTTTGTAATTATTTACTTTTTTTAATGAATTTATTTCTAGGCAGGTGTTATTATTCCAAGGCCTCTTTGTGTGTTTTGTGATTTTGGACTTGGGCCTCGTGGACCGGCTTCTGTTTGTGTGTTCCTATGTGTCGTTTGCACTGTGCATGTGACACTGTGCTGGTGGACCTGTGTATGGGTTCGTGTAAGGCCTGCATTTGGCAACCGATTGTGTGGCTTGCAGTTGGCCTTTTTGTTGTGGTGAGATGTTGGGTTCGTGCGGTTGTTGGCAAGGCTGGCAGCTGAGGGAGTGTTGGTGTGCGTGTAGCAAGCTGGTTTCATGCATGCATGCGGCCACCTGCACTCTCTACGTGGCCTTATAAGCCAGGGCCTTCTGCCATGCACGACTCGAGCCCTTCCTCCTTCTCCTTGCACACTCCTTCCTCTTTCCTGAGCACGCCTAACTCTTTCTCTCTTGCCCTCACTCCCACTTCCCCAATTCCACCCTCCCTCTCCATTCTCGTCTCCCTTTCCCCACCTCCTCCCTTCCTCTCTCTGCCTCCTCCCGATTCGACGTGCCCAAGGATTAGCAACGGCGTGCAGTAGCTCGTGGTAGCGTATGGAGCTCCAATGGTGCATCCTTGTGGTCATGAAAGCTTTGACGAGGGTCGAAGTCGCCGGTGGCACCGATGGTTGGCCGAAGGATCACTAGAGAGCTCATTTCAAGTACCCACCTCACCCCATGTTGTAGAAAGCATGAAAATGGTAGAAAATGATAGAAATGCACGAAATCTAAGTAAATTTACATTCCTAGAATTTATTGTGAATTTATGATGAGTTATAGTGGCATTTTTGGCCATTTATGACATCGTGTGGTTTTGGGTCGTTTTGACCCCTGTGGCTTCTCAAATTTAGTTATCCTTGCATGGTGAATGAATTTTAGTTTTGTTTGTGTGGATTTTGAGTAGACTCGAGGGTCTACCAAATATTTTTTAGTTGGATTTTGTGGTGCTTGTTTTGGGGGTCCGTCCCTTGGTCCCATTTTGAGTGATCTTGTGGGTGGATGCCTTGGGTCGTTTTCTGGTTTTGCAAAAAACGACACACCGAATCATTTTGGTTTACTGTTTTTTGTCAGATTAGGTCCTCTGGTCGAAATTCGATCGGCCAAACCTCCTTAGTCTACCTTTTTGCCTATGAGTGTTGATCATTGTGTCCCAGTTCGGTCGACCAGATTTATTCGGTCTACAGAACCAGGAACTTTCAGTCGACCAGCCCAACTTTCGGTCTACCATTTTAGGTGTCTGTACTTATTTCGGTTGACCAATTCCAATTGGTCTTCCATTCAAGGAGGTTTCGGTATATCGAGCCCATTTCGATATGCCAAATAAAGGCCCAACTATTTTATAAAATGTGATTCTCGTGGGTTTTCCGGATTGGTTTGTTTTGCCCATTGGAGATGGGATCGTGGGCCATCAGTTGTGGCCTTGTAGGACACTTGATGTGCCATTTTGTTGAGGTTTTTGAATGAGTTTCCAAAGATATAAAATGGTTTGAGAATGGTTTTCAAAGAGATGGTTGGCTCATTTTGAAAAATGGTTTTCCTAGTTTTCTGTGTACAGGTCGAGACACTGTGGGACTATGTCATAGGGACCAAGGAATGTGACAACATTCTCGGGTGGTCGGATACGTCTTCTTGGTTGAGGTCGAGGGTCGAGATACCTGAGGTTGAGAGTCATCGGATTTTGGAGGTATGAAACTCCCTGACTATCGTCTCAAAGCTAGGGTTGCGGTCCATAGGTTGAGATGTCTTGTGGCATGATAGGGAGGTATGATACTCCTACTGTCGCTATGAGCGCTAAAGCTCGGGTGTTGTCAGGTGTGGAGGTATGACACTCCCTCCTGAGCACCATGTGGAGGATGCCGTGAGGAGGCATACCCTATGGTGGCCAGTGTAGGAGGGACACATGCTCCGTAGCTGGTAGCATCCTGAGTTGGTAGCGTCCTCGTAGACAGGACTACCTTCCCTAGTAGGGGTTGGCTATGTGAGGGTTCTCTAAATGGGCGGATCATAGGACGATGGTTGGCTCTTACATAGGGTGGCACACTGTGGCAATGCAGTGCACTTCAATGGCTACTTGTGGCCAGTGCTGGTTGCCTAGCATCGGGCTTCCCGACTCATTGTGTGTGGTTTTGGCCATTGAGGGTCTTGTTTGTGGTTTCGGGCTAGTAAAGCCCTGTCTGCTATTTTGGCAGGTGTGGGTTGTGTTTGTTGTGGTTTCAGCCTTGTGGGTCGAGTTTGAGGGATTTTAGAGAAAATGATTTTTACAGAAAATTAATTAAAGTTTTGTTTTTCGTCGATTTCATGGGGTGCATGCTGGGTGACTTTTGTCACTCACGTTTTCTTCGTAGTTTTGGATTGTAGGTGTTGACATGTAGATGAGTTTTAGCATAGTGCATATAGTCCGGTGTCTCATAGCCGCACACACAGGTTCCTGATAGTTGATATTTCTACTTAGCTTTTAATTTCCTGTAATTTAATTTGTTTTAATTATTATGGAGATTGGGGTGTTATAGTAGCATTGTATGGTTTACACTATGAGTTGCATTGTGGTTCTTTTGGACATGTGATTTTGTGTTGGTTTTTGCAATATGATTTCTATATAGATCTGAGTAGAGGCTTCGTGTTTGGTGTGGTACTTGCTGTGATTGTAGACTTGATAGGTATGGCCACTTCAATTTTGTGTAAAGGTTTTGAAAAGCATGCATATGATTTTCAAAAGAAACAAAAGAAAATGGTTTTAATAAAGGATACTTTTAAAGGATTTGTTGCCTGCTAGACAATGGTGTATTGCCCTGTTTTGGTGTGGTGACATCCAAGAGAAATGTTGGAGTTGTTGTGTGTGTTTTTGGTCAAATGTGTGCTAAGTGACCTTTCAATAGTCACTCATGTGTGTTTGTAATGCCCTATCGCTACACAATAGCACAAAAACTACCCAAATAACTTATTTAAATCTAATTTAGCACAAATAAACAATTAAATAATTTCAAATCATATCCCAGACCTGTGTGTGGGTAAGTGACTCCGAAAATCACACAAGAGTAAGGCTACACCTCCAACTATGCATCTAAAACAAAACATTTTAAAACCATGCATGGGTGACATCAAGGCCACCCAATACACGCCCCAAAACACACACACATCCAATCGGCAAACCTAAACCACTATTAAAGTCATAACGAAAAAACACAATTCTCGAAAAGCCAACATATGTAGTCAGAGAAAAATCATTTATAAATCATGACTTTTCAAAACTCTTTTGTCATTTTCTTTTAAAATCTCATGCTCATTTTCAAATCACTTTGTGCATTTCGAGAAGTCATTTCTCTTATCTGGATTCCAGCCCAAAACACAACTCATTCCATATCTCAAGTCACAACAAAACAAGGTTGGAACCAACAAAAACCACAAATCTCAATCTATCTCAAAACCTGTCGTATCACCCTGGCCACAGGTGACGGACCAGGCCACAAGCAGTTAGCGAGGCTCCATCCTCGTCACACTACAGTGCTGCGGTGAGCCACCCCGTGTAGGAGTTCAACTTCCCCAGTTGCAACCTCAAAGTAGCATACCCTTACTAGTACTAGCATAGAGTGCGTCTACTTTGTGACACCCCTAGGTGCTTGAGTACTTGGGGACTCTAACCCCATACCCGATCAACACCTGCACTGAGGGAACCCTGGGTTTATCATCTCTCTAGCCCTACAGTACTACAACTACACACAATCGTGAGACTCTCTCCCCAGACCAACTCGGCAACCACAGCCTAGGCTCGTCCCTGACTACTATGAGGTCTCACTACCCCTTGTTGGTACAATCAATCTACTTTTATGTGGTTCATACAAATCTCAACAAATCATTTAAAACATATGCAGCTTCCTTTAAAACTCTTTTAAATCATTATCAAACTCATTCTCAATCATTTATTTTCACATTCATGGTTCTCACTAACCATGATCACACTATTCGTCTATTTATTGGTTCATAACCAGTTTTAGGCATTTCCTACTTGTTTTAGGAAATGATTTTCATTACACTTTATTTCACATTGTTTATACCATCATGGTTCTCAAGATCTCATGCATTTAATCATTTATCAATCCACATGTAATAACAAGATTTATTCACATTTTAATCAAAGCATAATTACTGAAAACAGGGTCTGAGTTACTTAAAACGTTGGATTCGCTAGCCAATTTCGTCAATCAAAACCGTCACTTGGATCCACTAGCTATTTTCACTAGTGAGATCTGCCACTGATTTCCGTCAGGATAATCCGCCAATGATTCTAGCTAGTGAAAACCGCCTAACCCTTATACGGTCAATTCTGAAATCCAGACGCTCATAACCCATAACTGAATACTAAAATCTTAACAAAACACCCTGAAAACTTGCAAACATGCATTCCTCATGTCCAGAGCATAAAAACACACATCACAGGATATGTAAGACATATTTTCTAGCATGGACGTCATATGAACTCATTTATCAACTTTATTTCCCAATAATCATGTAAATCTCTATAAAATCCCAAATCATATCATAGGCATGCTTTTCTTGTTTTCTCATACATCCATGATCTTCTCCACATCAAAATACACTTAGGCATTAAAAGAGGAAGGGAAACGTGTACCGGTTCGAGTTCACTGATGTTCCACAGTTTTCCAATGAGCACCGGCTAGCCTCTCCCGGCATCCACGCGTCGCTGACAATGAGCTTTGTCTCTAGCCGCAAACTCCAACGACGGTGGTTCACCGACGGCAACTACTCACAGTTCTCCCTTTCCTCTTCTCACTCTCTCTCTCTCTCTCATTCCTTTCTCTCTGCCTTCGTTACGAGAGGGCTAGCCATGGGTTTATAAACCCATGTGACTAGCCATGTCAAAGAGGCAACCTCGGGGCGAAGCGATCTTAGCGATGTAGGCGGAATCAACAGAAAACATGGGCGTCAAGCAAGCTCACGTGATTTTAATTGATATTTTCTCGTAATTATTGAAAATTTGATTTTCAATTTCAATTTACTTAACATTTTAAGTTTGATTTGGATTTGGAAACATATTTTAAATATCTCTTAATTACGAGAATGATTTTTATGTGTTGATTGTGTTCACACTGCTAATGGATTCGTAATTTGATACTATGTGATCTTAATTTTGCCAAAAATTCCTTTTTAGTTTCTCGGTGCCACATGCATAGGCAACTGACCTACGTGGCAAATTTCGTGCCAGCTAGCTGTCGACTCACCGCATGCGTGAAATCTAGGGTCGATCACCTCGTCGCTTGTATTTGCGGTGACTAAATAATTATGTCACCTGTCCCATAGCCAACTAGATCTAAAAAGAATTTTTTGCCATATTTTACGAGTTCAATCCTTTCCCTTGATCTATATGTCATCTTTGACGAGATCTCCAACCCGTAAACTTTATAAATAGACCCCTTAGGTCTTCAACCCAAAGGGAGGCACATTCAAATTTCTAAGGAGCCATTAGAAACCTTAGAGAGCTTGAGAGAGAGTGATCTAGAGAGAGTGAGAGAGCTTCCTGCCCAATCCTCTTGTTAAGTCTTACATCCACTAGAGATCATTCTGTCCAAGCCAAAGCGCATCTATGAAGCTCCGTCTGACCGGCCTCTACTTCCTTCATCCACTCCAAAGCGTAAGAGGGTGAAAGGAAGTATTTTCTTATTGCAGTTTCATTAACATAAACCCATTGTATGTAATTAATATAGCCCATGACATATGCATACGGAGACAGCCCTCAGTAAGTATTTTATTTCATTTATTCATATTATTCATTGTTCATTTCTATTACTCTTACTGCACTTAAACTAATCTAGATCTCTTGTTTTCTTGTTTGTTTTGAAGGGAAGGATACTACATTTGCACGAGGACACCGTTGGATAGCATCCTGCCGCCTACCCAGTGAATTGAGAACCCACATCATCACAACCACCACACTCCCACAAGGCATCTTGTCAGTCGACAATGATGAATTGACAAGTGACGATCACAAAGTTTATCGAAGTACGTGGAGCAACGACGTCCTTCATCAACACCCCACAATTCACATCCATAGAAAAATGGTGATCACGATGGGACCAATTTAAGCCAACCCTCAATGCAATGTAAATTTTCTTCCCTTTGTCTTATTTTCATTTATTTTTAGACATTAGGTGCAGTTTTAGGTTCTAGGAGTCGTACACGTAGGGTTTCACGACATCCCAAGCCTTTTTCTCAAATTTTTATTAGAATTAATCTATCTAGTTTCCTAGCCACATGAACAAGTGGCGCCAAGTCTCATCTGACACCAGTCAGCGACATTTCTCGATGCTAGTCAGGGAAGCGATAGATACAGACAAGGGCCTTTTTGCTGTGGATCATTGTTTTTTGTAGTCTGCACAATTTTTTTTCTGATTTATAGTAACAAAAAAATCATGCTCACTTGTTCCTTTTAGCTTTTTACAGATTTTTAGGCTTTGTTCTTTATTTGCCATTAAAGCAGAAACTATCTGTGTGACATTAGAGTTACGGTTCCTTAAGGGAATCTCTCTTTAACTAGAACAATTGGGTTGGGTAAACCAGGCCAGCGCAAGCTGCTCTCCCATGCTCAGTTCCTAGTTGTGATAGTTAGGTTAGACCCTTGAGGTGTTTTAGGGTTATAGTACTATTTCTTCTCTTCTCCATGAAGCAGTAATATACCTTAATAGAGACCCGATACTCTATTGTTCTTTGTTTATTTACTACTTTGTGGTGTGTTAGGAAACAACCCTAAGGACAGAATCCTGGGAATTGGGCCCCTCTATAAAGAGACA
The DNA here is from genome assembly GCA_024699735.1 of Posidonia australis. Classification (NCBI taxonomy): domain Eukaryota; kingdom Viridiplantae; phylum Streptophyta; class Magnoliopsida; order Alismatales; family Posidoniaceae; genus Posidonia; species Posidonia australis. The sequence goes on from JAMKQA010029604.1 coordinate 8,253, forward strand.
AGCTCACATCCTAGGCCCTCTTTAAAAGGCCTATTAGAGGCCCAAGAGTGGCACCCTACAAATTAAGAAGTCCATTGAGTGTAACCCTAGAACACCAAAGAAAAAGTCTTAACCCCTTTGCTATAGGTACCCCAACAAGTCGAGTGAACGCAAAATTAATTAATCCATTAATTAATTGTTTCAACAAGTAAAATTCATGTTCTAATCTAAAACATGTCTTCTTAGATAATACTATTTGGGGATCTATTCAGGACAAATTTTGGCTGTTGGAACAAACAAGCATTTGCACCGCTTGTCTGATCGACGCTAGTGTCCATCGCCACTCTTATCGGCAACGAGCTCTAACACCAAAACAATCGGCGACGTCAGACAAAAAAACATTCTAATTGCCTTGGCTGTAGGGTGATTTGGCCTTTGCTTGAATTACAAGTTACAGAAACTTCTACAACAGTCTTAGGTCATTAATTACTTTATTCACAAGTTGCAAACTTTTCTTTGTATTTCATTTGCATTTGAGTTGTAATTTTCTTTCCTAGAGGAATTGTAATAGGTTAAAAGTAGTAAAGAGTCTGTAACTCTTCCTATTCAAGTCAAACTTGTAATAGTCTTACAAAGAAGAGCAACTAGAGAACGCCATGTCATCAGAAGCTTACTACTCCAACTACTCTGAGCCAGGCACTCTGATCTCTGTAGGTCAAGCCAACATTTCCACGGGCTGGCTCGGATTCCAGTTCAACATGTCAACTCTACAAAGAGCCCAATCCATTGAGAGAGGAGGAGGGGAAGGAATGGACTATTCACAACCATGGGGTATTCCACCAATAATCAATTCACATATATTCCCTGTAGGAACCTCCAACCAAATCCATCAATCCAAGGCCTATCCTAACCTCTACAGCCCACAAGTCTCAAATACCCATGGATCCTCTCCCCTAAACTATCACAGGGCCCAATAGCCACGTCGCTTATGGGAAACACACACCGTGCCACTGAGCCCAACAGTTAATTTCCCTATCCAAAGCCCACTTACACAATCTCCCGCTCACCCTTCTTCTACCCAGCAAACTGTGTGGACCCACCAATCTATCACTCCCATCATCACTTAGGGGCAACCCCACCTTATCATACCCAGCCAATGCCAACACTGGCTCAACCCTCCTTCCTTCCTCGACATGGTGCCCCTCTACAATCGCAGTTCCAACAAGGGTACGAGGGTCAGGGGCAATCAGTCACTCCACGGGCAAACATCAAGATGATAATCTCAAACACACTAGCAGAAGTAGGGGTTACCTCCAAGGCACCGGTCGACTTTGACACATCAGGATTCCCTCCTTTCATCTTGTCGCTCGGATTTAAGCTACCCAAGATACCAAAATATGATGGAACAGGCAATCCAAGAAGTCATCTAGCCACATTCACTATGGACACCTTGCCTTATCAACACGATAATGGGCTCACAATCTACCTCTTTTTCAAAAGCTTGAAAGGAGAAGTACTAAGGTGGCTCAACACACTCACATCATACAACCACAGTGACTTCAAGATTATGCTAGACAAATTTCTACAACAATATATCCATCGCATCCAGCACAAGCCCACCATTGCGGACCTCCTTGCTAAAAAGATGAGACCGGACAAAGACTTCGTCACATACGCAAGCAAATGGAGGGACATGGCTGCTAGATCAGAATACCGTATCCCTGAAGAACAAGCTATCAAAGTTATCGCCCAGAACACTACTAGAGCTCTAAGGGCAGCTTATTGATGGGCAACTTCAACACATATTCCCAATTGTACAATAGGGCCACAGGAGTCCTCAACAGAAAGGACTTACATTTTCGGGAATATGAAGGAAGGGACCAAAAAAAACCATGGGCTACACATATGAAGGGATTACAAGTGACATGGCCCAAGTCTGCATCCATCAAGGACATCTGGGACCACTAATCCAATGTCAAGAGCAACTAGTATAGTCGGTGCCATATCAGGGGCAGCCAATGCACTATCAACCACAACTACATCAGGGGCAATGCTAGTATCTACTGCTGCCACAACAACCAATTCAACGGTAGCCTCAACAACAAGAGCAGCAACCCTAGTATTAGCCACCTCTTAATCACTAAGCCTACACCCAACAAGGGCAACAATAGAATCAAAAGGGCTACCATGCCGTCCCTCCACCGCAAAGCTACCACAAAGCCAAGGAGCAATACCAAGAGTCACTCCCAACGCCACTCAATAATGCTTTCAGGATGCTGGAAGAGTGTGGAAGTTCACTTCCCAACCATTCAACTATCCACATGGAGGTCGAGGAAGACGAGTCAATAATCCCTGAGATGGTAACTACTGATTGCGTGCAAATAGACCCAAAGGATGAGGAGTTAAGCATGTTGATAGTGGACTTAAATGAATTCTGGGAGAATACAATGGGTGAACCGGTCTACGATAAATACAATGACCAGAATAACGGCACTTGGGACAACCAATAAGTCCAAGAAATGTTGATCAAAGGTACCGTGGCTTACATCAGCCAAGGGTCACCACTGGTACAAGATGAGCCTACCCAAACACGAGACCTAGAGGACATGCTACCAATTTATGACGGGTATGCTGACGTAGACTGGTATGACACGGATAACACGAAAGACACGCTACCAATCTATGATGAGTACAACGACATAGACTGCTATGACCTAGAGACTGCAATCAATGCTCTCTGCCAGTAGCTCAGCTCACTACAGCCAACCCGCGCACTGAACACTCTTTGCCAACACCCACAAGCAGTTCACGCTAGAGAAGAGCCTCGTCCCAAGCCACCAAATCTGGCAAAGATAAGTGAGCCTACAAGGGGCATCATTGAGTACTCCAGTCATGAGGAGAGCAAAGGGGATATAAGCAATCATGCTTCAATGGAGAAGAACCCTTCAAAAAGACGCTCATCCACCAGGGGCATGTCTGAAGAGCCAAGTCAAGATCTATCAAACCATGACCCCCAAGAAAGCCAAGACTAGGCACAAGCCAAAAGAAAAACCAACACATGTGCCAATACAAGCACCTGAGTGCTCAACACTAGGGGCAGGCTCCTACAGCCATCCCATAGGTATACCCCTCCATCTGGGGAGGGAAATCAAAAACTCGACGAAACCCAACTAGGGGCAAGGTCATTACTCATTTCAAAAACTTGTAAATAAGACATTTAATTTTCTTTTGCTTGAACATTTCTTTTTGTCTTTATTATTTTATGCTAGGTTATATTTAATAATAGCAATAAAAGACAATAACAAAGATGATTGATGAGTGAAAGTCACACACATGACCACTTAATCCATTAAGCAAAACCGCCAACATATTATCTAGGATTTGTCTTAAGTAGAGAGTGTAACATCCAGGGAAGATCCACCCAATGGGTAGGATGACCTGAAGATGTCCTTAGATCTGTGGAAGTAACATGTACTCTAAGAAGTACACCCTTCAATCAACATGCTAAAAGCCTAAATGAGGACCCAAGACCTAGTACCAGCTAAAGAAGAAATTTATCTCCTACATAAAAAGGAAGCTGAGCAACTAGGATGGCCCAAGCCTTGACTTGTCTACACATACACCCACACGGGGAGATAAGAGCAAAGCAGGCTCATAATTTAGGCATATCACAAAAGCCACTCACCCTATACTACATGGCCTCCTAGCATAAGTCCGAGACGGCAGTGATGGAGAAGCACACCTAAACCAAAATGACTTAGAAAGTGCCCAAAAGAGGGGAGTGCACAAAAAGTAGGGTACGCCATCATAGCATAAGTTTGAGAAGACAATGATGGATGGGTACCTAAAACAGGGTGAGACAATTGATGAATAAGTAGATGTGCCGTCATAGCATAAGTCCAAGAGGACAGTGATGGGTGGGCATCTACAGAAAAATAACCTAAGAGGGAAACCCCCCCAAAAAAAAAAATAAGCCAAAACCCTAGGGTAAGCTACAGGCACATTAGGGCCAACCACCAACGAGCGACACAAAAGCTATAACCGACATCGAGAGCCTATTGAACTTTAGTCTTCCCACTCTTCCACTCATAGGCAAGGGGCAAGAAAAACCTAGAAACTCAAGAACCGAGTAAATAAGGGAAATAATGATCAACTAAAGCTAATGTGAAGTCCTAAGTCCTCAAAAAGTCAAGGTATGATGAAAGGAACGACTCTCTCACCTTGGATAATACAAGACAACAATGCTAAATGCATAAGCAAGAGGGTTGTGACTACACTCATCATCATCATCAACTAATTAAAAAAATCAAATCAAAAAATCCAAAAAAAAATCAGAAATTTAAACATCCAAAAAAAATAGAAAATCAAAAAAAAATCATAAAAACAAGACAAAGCCAAAAATGTAATAAGTAGTGCCATCCACCTTACTTACAAGTAAAAACATAATAAGGAAACTAGAACTAGTCTGGCCAGTGATGCAATCATCGATCTACCAAGATTTGAAGTTAAAACGTCCTACTCAAGCGTGCCTCCACGGCTTGGGTGTGTTTTGCCCTACAAAGACATTGCCTCACAATGATCTTCAACACATCCACGGATGACTCGCCATCGGCATCCACTAGGCTCCAATTGTCCATCTCCCAGCTGGGGCCAAAACTAATTCCCTCCACTTAATCTTAAGTATAGGGGAGCAAGGATAGCGTTATGGTACTTTTTCTAGGCAACTTAACTAACCTCTTTTGGGTAGGGAAAGGTGCACCCTTTTGATTACTAACATGCTTATTAAGTGTGCAAGTTTCACCCCACCGTAAGGCTACATCAAGTCTCACTGTGGAGATATACAAAGTCCCACCGAAAACAGACTCCTGCCTTTCGAGTTCTAACCGTGTACATAGACACACAGCTCTGACTAAGAGACAAAACTCTGGTTTGACAAAGGAAGATTTTACACCCTCACCTGGTTCTTTATTCATAGAACTCCTTTACTTACCAAGTCGAGTTGTGGGATGACGGTCCTTTCCCAAGAGTACTGGCCATGCTCGAAGACGGAAAACACTTGACCATAACTAATTGCATTCACGTATCTTGCATATGTCTATATGGTTAGGGACCACCTGTACCCCATCGACCCATCAAGCCATAAGCCTTGCTGGGCCCAAGGCTCAGGCTCGCTCGAACCAGATGAGTAAGCCCATTTGGGCCGATCGTTGGACTAAAAAAAACAAAACAAAATGGACGTCGGGCCAATGTCCAATTGAACATTGGTGAACCAACATTTATTTTAGACTTTGGGTTATCTTTTTTCTTCTTCTTCTTCTTCTCTTATTCTTCTTTTTTCTTCTATAAATACTTCTTTAAACTTCTCATTTCTCACACAACTCTCAACTCTTCTCAATTCTCTCAATCTCTTTACTACAACTCTCTCATTCTCTAAACTACTTCAATTTCAAATTTCTCTACTACTCTTCTCACTTGTATAAAATACAAGTTTAGCTCTAGTCTCCATCAACACCACTCTAGTCTTTGACTCTTCAACACTCTCGGGACTCCAACCTCCACATCCATGGCTTGTCGGCTCAACCAACAAAAAAAAAATTCTTTACTTCTAGTCCCTCCAATCTCTCCACTTTTAATCCATTTATTTTTGTGTTTTGGGTTTTTTAGGTGAAGAATTTTTTTATTATCAATTTTTTTTTACATTATAATAGAATATTCATATGATAATGTAGGAAATCATAGTTATATCCCTACCTAAGAGTCAGATCAGTCTCAAATCACAACCATACAAGCACAATCTATAAGCACCAAAAACCTAAGAAACAAAATTCATAGGTTCGAAAACATGTAACCTAAGACCCTTCTAAATATTATTTTGTTACTAAAGAATTTAAAATATATAATAAAATTAATACAATATCATTTGATAATACTTCTAATAATAATATTGCAATAAGAATATTAAAAAGAAATTTAAAACCACTATTAATTAGTTATTTATTTCATTGTAGATGTTGTCACATTTTAAATTTAATTATATAAAAATATATAGATTGTTTTAGGCCTTATATAAAAAATATAAGAACAGCTTTTTTTTTATGCAAACATTACTTAAAAGATTTCAAGAATTTAGATATTTATATATAAAACAAGGTTTAAAACCTAAAAAATCTAAATTCGATGTTCAATATAGATTAAATTCAACATATGATATGTTAACTTCATACTTATCTTATAGTAACATAATTACAATATATTATAATGCAAGATCTAATTATTTATTAAATAATGAAGATTAACATAATACTAACATAATTCATATATTTTTAGAACCATTTTATATTGTAACTAATCAATTATCAAGTTAATATTATCTTTCTAATTCTCTAGTTTTAGTTAATTTATTTAATATTACAAACACACTTTTCAACAATATATAGCTTTTTCAAGATTTGAAAGTATTATTGAAGTGAGAAAAGAAAAATACAATAGTTATTAGAATAAGCCTCCAATATTGTAAACATATTTAACATTAATCATGGATTCCAAGTATAGATTAATTAATTGTATGATACTTATAAACAATATTTTAAGTAACATGAATAAAAATGAATAAATAAATAAATTTAATAATAAAATTAAGAAAATTGTATACATTATTTGAAGAATATATTACAAATTATGATAAAAATAGTTTTAGTATACATACATCTAGTTTCACATAGTAGTAATGGTAGTTCATTTTGAAGTAGATTAATTAAGAAAAAAGGAAAATATGTAAAATCAATAATTAATAATGAATTAGACAATTATTTAGAATGTAAATTTACTCTTAATAACCTTGAAACAAATAACTTAGATATATTAAAAAAATAGTTTAATATTGTAATTAAGTTTCTTACAGTTTCTAGAATGACTAAAGATTTATTAACAATTCCAACGTCTACTATGATATCGGAGTTTACATTTCCTATAAGGAAAAGTGTTTTAAGTGATAGAAAATGTAAATTATCCAAGAAATCTGTAAAAGTCTTCGTGTGCTTGAAAGATTAATACGATGTAGTTGATCGTCATCAAAATTTAAATTTAAATGACAAATCAGATATATTTAATACGATTTCAACAAAAACAAAAGCTTCTATTAATAATTAAAGAATATAAATAGATTTTTTTTGTAACATTTTTAATTTATATTAATGTAATAATTATAAATGTCAAATTGTAAAATCTTAAAATCTTATGTATTTTTCAAGTTTTTCTATGTATACATCAATTATTTAATAATATTTTTTAATCTTTTTTTTTATTACAAAAACCAATCCAATGGACCAACCCAACCTAACCCATGACCCAATTCAATGATGGACCGTCAGGCAGAGGTATTGTAAAACCCAACTCGTTTTAATTATCTAGGCAAATCAACCAAACCCAATCCACTATATATACATCATATTATATATGCATTAATTTTAAACAAAAAATAAATACACCATATACATACATATATTAGAATAATTTAACAAAATAACTTTATTTCACTCTTCCTACAAAATAACTATTCTAAAATATGTAAATTAAAATAAAAATTATTATTCCACTTTTATTCTACTTTTTGACTAATCAAAAGAAATTATAATTCTAATTCCATCTTTATTCCTGATTTTATTCAAATTCCAAACAAATGTGAAAGGTATAAATCCAATATAAATAGAAATCAGAAAGGTCCTAACAAAGAATAACAAAAGCTTTCAGTCATTCACTTGTAGTCATTATCAAAGGCTGTTCCACAAGAATGATCAACATATACCAAACTAAAAGCATGACATCTTTTTTCATCAAATTTCGAGCAAGCATGGCATAAACCAAACAGGTGTTTCATTGACAAATAGTAGCAGATTAATATAGGTACAGATATAGACAGATTACACAACAAATTATTTTGTCATTATAGCTACTTTCAAATATGAATCAGGCTGACCCTTTGAGATACCAAGGCACAGTGCTGCTTCAATAGTAGCTTGCCTATTCACATAATGTTGCCTGCAAACTGGCATATAAGCATCAGCCCCACCAACCAGTTCTATTTGCCTCTCCTCGGCCTTTCTGAAGGTAAACAAGGCACGCTTACCACAAATTGCACATCGTGCTGCCAGCTTGGTTACAGAGTCCGCCAAAGCAATTACATCAATAACAGAACCAAAGCTCCTCCTATGAAAAGTTCACATAAACTTTCAGGTTATGAATATGGTAATATAAATAAATGAAGCCACTCTTATCAATTTTACATGGGACATCTATCCCTTACAACCCTATGTGTAACCTTAAAGATGGCATATTTACAGAAGTGAAAATCAAAAGCAAATAATTTTTCTTTTGCTCTGATACAAGAAAAGCAAATGAGACCAATATCATCATGTCTTTGATATATATTTACAAGTTAATTTCAGAACTTGATCAGCCAAAATGGTCAGGCCTAAAAATGTCAAGTAAAGATATCAAATTGATTATCAACAAACCTAGCAATTAACAAAGAATTCCACCGAGCAAAATTGTAAGGTAGTCATAGACCTGCAACAGTTCAAACACACAAAAGTCCTAGCTGAAAAATAGAGATGTTAGTACCTCATGTAGTCTCCATCTAATCCTGCAACAATAATTGTCTTCCCATCATGGTCAGCTGTGTTAAGGCAAAAATCATAAAGATCTTCAAAAAATTGAGCTTCATCAATTCCTATCACATCCACCTGCAGCAGCAACTATTAGCTAGTCCATTCTGTGTTATTTAGAAATAAAAACAATTTGATAAACAACATTTGTCAATTGCAGTGTGGACTGGTTCACACCCTTCTTATTTTTAAGAGTTTGCTACACTAGATTTGTAATTGAAGGGATCAAGGTGACATTGTGTGGGTAATCATAGACAAGTGTATCCCTACTATATGCAAAGAAGTAAGGGCCCAAGCAAATACAAGGTAACAGGCAAAGATTATAATGGTAAACATAAGGGCCTAATATTTTTGGGTTGGGCAAATCTTCGTATCAACTTCCTACAAATCAAGATTGTAAAATTGATCATATTAATGTGAGTGAAGAAATTCTTACAATACAGTATTTGGTTTTAGTTTTTTCAATTTCAGTATACTTTAATTTCTTTGCAAAATTGGCCTATCTGAAGTTAAATTGACCACTTATAAACCATATAGTTTCTATAGGGATAACCACATAATTGAGCACGGAGCTTAATACCCAATTAAAAAAATTGTATCTACATGTTTCAAATAGTTCATGGCATTGCTGACGTTTACTTAATTTGAAATATAAGCTAATGAAATTGTACACTAGTATACAACTAACACAATTGCACATGACCTTTTAATTCTTCATGAATGATTAATGTGATTCTTTTCTTTTCTTTTCTTTTTTTATCTTTTTCCTACACATATTACAATCGAAGAATAACAATCTAATTGTAATTGATCCTTCATGCACAACTTATTAGCTATACACTAATGTACAACTCCATTTTGATATTTGAAATATTTATGTCCAAGTGCTACCTCACTACTTTTTACTTTTAAAATTAAAAAGGACACGTGGTTGGTAGTTGTTTATAAGAAACACATTTTAGCACATAGCCTTCATGGTCAGGCGTCTAAGACGATTCAATTACTTTTTGAGGAAATAAAGCTAAAAAATTTATGTTCTTAAAATGAAAAACAAAAATGGCCGAATGTTTCAAGATCCAGCGATGTCAAACAACTGAACTTCCGAAATTGTTGTCAAAAATTAGAGCAAGCAATCAATTGCATAATCCTTCTCTTTGCTCACCTTTTCATATGCCTCGGGTCCAATTGCTTCCCTCAATGCAGAAAGCTGTGGTAACGCCAAGCATGGCATTTTAACACCGTCATGTGACACCACAGAATCAACGGCGTACCTGTTATCCTTGTTTGACTTAATTATTGCCACTTTTCTGCACACACAGGATTAAAATGGAAAATGATGTCAAAGCACTTCTCAAATGCCATAGCATGCGAGAAACGAAAGGAGTAAAAAAATCAAAACATTGAACATGAATAACCCTCCATTCCACAACCACCTCACAAAAATAAGGTCTTTGCCAAAACATAAAAAAGAGAGAGATCTTAACCCAAATCACTCAAAACTATGAAAAACAGTCGCTTTAAAACAAAGGCTTAACGATCATAGATAAAGAGAGCTTTCTTCTTCGTTTTTTATCTTTGGGAGATGGAGACCTTCCGTTGCTGGCCTCAGCCTGTACCCGGCGGAGGAGAGCAGTGGTCTTGCCGGCAAACATTGGGCCGACGATCACATGGAGCTCCCCAGAAGGCTTCACTCTTCTGTTGCTGTCCATTGGCAATTGGGGGGCGGTCGGAGGAGAAACCGAGAGAACGGCGTTGCTCGGAATCTGATATATGTAGATATATATAGTCATAGATGTATATGTAGGACGGATCTGTTGAGGGAAATTGGAATTTTGAAGGTGCGGTAGTGCCCGTAGCGGTGGTGATGGAGGGAACTCCAAAAGGAAACTTCGGGGGTTTTGGAGGGAAACATTTTGTGGTGGGAATGCAGAAAAGCAACGCCTTATTTTTCTGCTCACAAGTTACAACCTCATTATAATATTTATTTTCCTTTTTTTGACATTTTGTTATTTATCACTGTTTCCATCCTTTTCACACGTTAATTGCCCCTCCTTCGGATTTTAAAGGAAATCAAAGAAAGGAAAGTAATTTCTTTTTAACTATATTTTAAAGTAGTGTTTATGTTTTTTTAAGGAAAAGGAAATCGTTTTCTTTGGTTTCTAAAGTATAAAAGGCAAGGAGATTTTTTTTTCGTAGTCTATACACTCGAATCCTCAAGGAAACGCTCCTACTCCTACTGCTTCATCATCTTCCTTCTTTAGTTAACTTTTCATCCTTCTTCCTCCTTCTCCTTGGTTTCTCTTCTTCCTCTATATCCTTGGTTTCTCTTCTTCCTCTATATCTTTCTTTCTTCCTTCACAAATTCTAGTGGTAAGATGGTGTCGCTTCATCAAGCGATAAGTATTTTCCTTCTTCTTTGTGCTTTCGATCTGCAAGAAGTTTTTTTTTTTTCCATTTGTATGCTTTTCATTGATTTTGTAGTTTCATTATCTCAATTAATATAGTAAAATTTAAGACATTTATGGTTATTTAGACAAATTAAAACTATTTTCCTTCTATTTCTATTGACATATACGAACACACAACTTTTGTTTTTTGTTTGTTTCCAATGATAGATACAAACACTAGAAATTTAGTTAAATAAAAAATGAATTCTATTGGTTTCTATTTCCTTTTACTTTCCATTGACTCCGGTTTTCTATTTCCTTTCGTTTTTAAGGTACAAACAGGCTCTAAATAATAAAGAGGATCTTATGACCTCGGTGCTAATTCTTTTGATATTTTTTCTTCTTCTAATTGTTTTGTGTAAAAAGTAAATGACATATAGTCAGCAAGAATTAAAATGCCATACCTTTATCGAATGTTTGTTGGGTTTGACTAAAAATTGTTGCAAATTTTGAACTCGTAAAACATGCAAAGCGGCTACATGTCTTCGTATTCCGTGTCTACTGTGGCAAGAATGGAGTGTTGAGATAAACAATATTGCCTTAGACATCGTTTTACTTTTATTTAAGTACAAGGATGGTGTAGGTAAAACATCAGGGTCAATTTACCTTCGCACATAACGACTTGTATAAAGATAAAAGTGATAAACGTAATTATTATGCTATCAATTCTAAAATCATGCAATAAGTTATTTGCACCCCGTTTAGGGCTTCGCTTTGATCGGACAATGGATTTCGATTTACTCAATCCTTGTTTGGTTGAGAATTAATAAACCTAAGAATAAATCCAGAATGAGAGTTATAATTCTATTTAGACAGTGAAAATGTAGAATAAAACTAAAATAGCCATACCTATTTCGTTTCCCCTATTCTGGAATTCTTATTCTGTAGCAAGTGGGGAATAGCCTTATTCCACCTGAGTTATTCTCGATTGTCATTTTCCTCCGTATCTTCGTTCTCGTCAATACGGAAAAATTTTCTTCTTTTGATCTCTACCCCGTGTGCCACCTCGACACCAGCTCCACCCTAATCACTAGCGTAACCCCGACCTCGACCCCGATCGTCACCCTGATCTCCACCTCGATCACCACCTTGACACCAGCTCCACCCCTAATCGCCACCACTGCCACTGATCTCCACACTAATCGCCACCCCAACTCCAGCTCCACCTCGATCGCCACCACTACCATTGATCTTCACCTCGATCCCCACTTCGACAGTAGCTCCACCCCAATCGCCACCACTACCACTGATCTCCACCCTGACTCTAGCTCCACTCCAATTGCCACCACTGCCACTGAACTCTACCCCGATTACTACCTCGACACCAGCATTACGCTGATCGCCACCCCTAACACTACCTCCACCCAGATCGCCACCCATATCACTACCTCCACCCCGACCACCACCACTACTACCACCAACTCCACCTCAATCTTCACTGTCGACTCCACCCCAATCAACAGCTCCACCTCAATCACCACAACTACCACCGTTGCCTGGAAGCAAGGACAAATTGGAGTGTGACTTGGGTGCAAATTTGGTGCTTGAGGGACATCTCTGGTACATTCCTGGCTTTTTCTTCCTTGTTTATTGCTATGAAGGAACACCTTAATGCACACACCATGGTCCTACCGTTGCTATGTTTGTATTTTTTTTTTTGGAAGAAGCTATGTTTGTATTTTTCTTTGTTGAAATTTCTCAGAATCTCATGTCTTGCTTTAGAAGTTCAATTGGGCAGAAAATTCAATTTTGCTTTTATTTACCTTATTTTGTATCTTAAGTCTGATTTATGTAACTGCAAAGATGATTAATTAGGTCAAATGTTTGTATTACATAATGTTAGTTTTGTTAAAGATGTTAATCTACTAATTTGTGATTGTGATTATTGTTTCTAAGAACTGATGCTTAATACTTTTTTTATTATGAAATGGGCTCACAGAAAATAAAAAATGGAGCTTAAAAAAATTTTAGAAGACGAAGAAAATTATTTTGATAATGTTTTTTTTTTTTTGTTAACGGTTGAGATAGATATATTTCTTCGGCCTTAATGCCAGATAAGAAATACAAAGGTCCTGTAAATATTACATTACCAAAGGCTCTGTAGCCACCAAAAAAACCAAAATGGTATGAAATGTTCCATCTTTTCTATCAATAGTCCAAAATGAATCAAAAATGGGACAAACAAGTATAATATCCAAAAAATTGAGTCATTCTATAGGGTCTGCACTGCTGCTCATTCCAGCATGATGTCCTGGGCAGCCTCTCCTGATGGTGCAGGAGGAGAAGGAAGAGAAGATGGTGCCTCAGGCTGTGGAGTCATGGCTGAAACGAATTGCTGCATGTCCTCTTTCTCAAAACCTGTAACAAAATTATTGAACCAAAATAGCATCAAAAGTAAGATATCAGAGATAACTTCATCAACTGATTTGCATTTATTACGAAAGATTCTGTTATTTCTCTCCCTCCAAATCAACCAGAGGATGATCTGGAGTAGCATAGACCACCCATTAAAAGGCAAGGAAAAGCTCTGGAACCGAAAAAAAACCAAGGAATAATTGAGAGTTCACAAAGAAACTCCAAATTTTCCTAGCAAAAACATAGTTAAGAAACAGATGGGAATTATTTTCAACACTGACTGAGCAAAATGTACATAATGGAGAGCCATTCCAATCCCTTTTCAATAAATTTTCTTTAGTTAAATTCCTGTTTTGAATGACTAGCCAAGCAAATAGCTTCACCTTTAATGGAGAATGGCTATTCCAAATACTTTGGAGGAAGACATTACGTAATCCACCATCATTAAGCAAAGAATATGCAACTTTCACAGTAAAGGATCTAGAAGGAGTCTAATGATATTCATCCTCTAAAGTATTGAGAGAAATGGATTGCAAAATTTTTACAAGTCCTTCCAGCTGAATTTGAAACAAATTATATTCCTCACCATGATAAGGTAAAAACAATTTATGGAAATTACTGTGAAACAGGTGCACAGTATGTTTAACTGAAGCTTTTTTAAATCTAGCAATAGAATATAATTCAGGGAATAATGAAGACAGTGGCTTGTCATTGTACCAGGCTTGTCTCCAAA